>JASDDO010000008.1:320801372-320900508 GCA_030015575.1 Agapanthus africanus
TTGATATGATTCTTTTCTTCTTCTTCTTTTTCATCTTCATCAAGCTTGAGAAAGCTTGCTAGCTCCAATGGCATCATGAGAAAAAGAGTGAAAAATCCAATTCTAAAGTGAACCCACTTCCTATTTCTTCATCCTTTACCACTTGCCATGTAGTATAGGGTGTTCTCTTCACAAAATTTTCGACCGAGTGAAGTAATAGCTTGAGTTTGAGTCTCCCCGACGTAGATCATCTTAGGCCTCGAAGTCAATGACCTAGCCCGATCATTTCTCCGACGAAACCATTTCTAGAGTCCGGGATCCGATGAACGCAGCGGAGGGACGTCAACACGGAGCTAATGAAATGGTGGACCGAATCTACAAAGGTTGTAATCCCCTTCACTTAGTAGCAAAGTCGTTTCCTTGCTTGCTTTTCACCTTTACTTCTAGTTAACGATCTTCTTTAGGGTTTCTCGGCACCGGAAAATTTTTGTTTGGCATGGTTGATGCCTTGTGGAACCTCCTTTGTGTGCCTAGTAACCCTACAAAGCAGGCATCACAGAGTTGGAACATATGTTTTGATGTTGCAGTGAAAGAATTCGACTTCATCAAAAACATAGATGAACCTTGTATATACAAGAAGGTTGCAGAGAGTAAGATTGTCCTTCTCATATTTTACGTGAATGACATGCTCTTGATAGGAAATGATGTTTCTATGCTGCAATCGGTCAAGCTCTTCTTATCATACAGATTCTCCATGAAAGATTTGGGTGATGCCTCCTGCATTCTAGGGATTAAGATCTATAGAGATAGATCTAAATGGGTATTGGGATTGTCCCAATCTAGGTACATTGATACCATACTAAAAAGGTTTAGTATGGAAGATTCCAAGCATGGTGGTTTACCCATAATCTCTGGAATCACTCTCTCCAAAGAGATATCTCCCAATACTGATTTGGAGAGAGCTTTCATGCAAGGGAAACCCTATGCTTCGACAGTAAGCTCTATCATTTATGCAATGCTATGTACCAGACCAGATGTAGCTTATTCACTAGGTGTAGTGAGCAGGTATCAATCGGATCATGCGGAGAATCACTGGACAGCTATGAAGAACATTCTTAAGTACTTGAGAAGGACCAAAGAAATGTTCTTGGTGTATGGTAACGAGTCCTTTACCGATTCGAGATTCCAGAGTGATAGGGACGACAGTAAGTCGGTCTTGGGCTTTGTCTTCACCCTCAATGGAGAGGCGGTATGTTGGAAGATTTCCAAGCAAGATACCGTGACAGACTCGACGATGGAAGCTGAATACATCACTGCCAACGATGCCGCCTAGGAGGCTGTCTGGATAAAGAAGTTCATAACTGAACTTAGTGTGGTTCCGTCCATTGAGCATCCAATACCTTTGTATTGCGATAAAAATGGAGCAGTGACTTTGGCCAAGGAACCCAGGTCCCATCAGAAGTCCAGACACATTCTTAGATGATATCACCTGATCATGGACATAGATGATCGCCGGGAGATCGAGATTAGGAGAGTTAACACGAAAAATAACATAGCGGATCCACTCACCAAGGCCATACCATAGATACAGTTTGAGAGACTCTTCGGGATGTTGGGTATGAGATACTACAACAGTTGTCCTTAGTGCAAGTGGGAGATTGTTAGTTATATGTATGCCCTAGAGGCTATTATTGTACATGATTGTATATTATAGTTGATGCTTGGACATATATAGAGAAGACTTTCTTGCTCGACATGATAGTATGCTATCTCGTTGCTCTTTATCTAACATGTACACTTATGTATCTTTATAGCGTCTCTATGTTACATGTTGATAAAGCCCTTAGGATGTGGACTTGACTACCAGGACTATGATGTAGATCATACTAGTGGGGCCAGGGTAGTCCACAAGTACATCCTTTAATAGTTTCTAGTCGAGCGAGTATCGAGACAGGGCATCGATATTCCAGTGTAGACTAGTGTGTACGATTCTTGACCTTGTATGGGGCGATATTTGATCCCACAACCATTAGTGTTTGACATCAGAGAATGTGCACAGGTGATCATTGAGAATGGGAACACCGAACTGGACTCACCGAGAACTCCTAGATGGTATTATACTTAACGTCAGATAAGAGTTCTCTGGTGACACTGGTACAGGTTAGTCTGTAGAACCGAGATCGTCATAGAGTCTTGTGTGATTCCCACTGTGCTTTGATTTCCATCATACCACGTTCAAGAGAACGTGCAAACTGGTGGCTTTTGGGTACAGTCCCGAATCACATGGAGGCAATGTGCGATAGGAGGGGTTTCGTCTCTCCGGTATTGGGTGTTGATGTTGCGCTGTGCTCGATTGGCAATAACATGAAATCCCTAGCCAGGGTTGTTGAGATTTACTGGTAAGTATTATCAGTAGTTTCTTGAACCGTTATGGACCTCACATCGGCATGACTTATAGAGTTACTGGGTTCTGACGTTTACCACCCCTAGACTCGATATGCGACATATCAGACGAAGAGACTGGACTGTACGGTAGTGTTACTGATTGGATTCGCAGGAGTATGAGTAGTCTTGCTTGTTGATCTTATGATCTCTTAATACCTAGGTGGCCGCTACGTTTAGCAGAACGCTTGCGGCTTGTGGGTGACTAATATGATCACCATGCCGGTGTATTGACGAGTCTTTAGAGTCCTACACAGAGGTTTCCTAGCTCAAGCGAAACGAAGTAGGGCACAAATGTGATATGTGCGGGACCGAGAGAGATACGTGTATAAGGTACTGTATTCTGTTTTCGCGATATAGGTTATATGTGATATAACCGGATTATTGGATCAAGTGTTGATTCGATGATTTGATATTAGTCGGGTATATGTGATATAGCCGGATTATTAAATAAAATGTTGATTTAATAATTATATATATATATATATATTTGATATATTAATATATATATATATTAACTAATATAAATGCTCACTTAAGAATTTTCTTTTATACATTTACATTTAGCACATATGTATATATATTTAAATGTATTTTGATTTATGTATCATGCTTGATGATACATGGAACTTGGGTGTATGAGACTCACACCTTAGTTAAGATGATGTAGGGTTTTTATTATTAAGAGAAAACCAAAAATGAAGTGGAAATTAGCATGGTTGTGACGCTTGGAGAAGCTTGTAGAAACTTTGACTAAACTCCATTGACTTTTGTTTTACTCTAGATATTATTTAACCTAACCATTATCTTAGCCCTTGTTAAGTCTCTACAAGAGTTTAGATTAGATATTTTCTCACCCATGGTTCGTATGAGCTTCATCTTCTTTATCTCAATTTTTCTTTACTTGATTTTCTTGAGGTGAAAAAGAATGAGAGGAAAAATATTCTAATTGAGCTAAATTCCCACTTCATCATTCTATACCTTATTAGCCATTTTGGATAGGTTGCTTGCTTCATTTATTCATACATTAGTGAAGAGGTAGCTGTTGGAGATAGTGCCCTCAGAGTCAATTATTGGATCACAGGCACGTGATTGCAATGATTGAAGGAGGACCTATACCGGTAGGACAGTCTTACTCAAGATGATAGTATGCTATCTGGTTTATCTTTATCATCGTGTACTGCTTTAGGTGACCTTACAGGTCACTATTGCACGTTGATAGAGCCCCTAGGATTCTTGCTTGACTGCCAGCAGTATGAGGGTGATCATATACGTGGGAGCTGGGGTCCATAAGCACATCCTTAAAAGGTCCCTAGTCGTGGGTGTTTTGAGACAGGGCATCGATACTCCAGAGTAGACTAGTATATACAGTCGAGACCCCGACGAGGGGCGGTGGCCGGTCTCACAAGCCAACGGTATCAGTTGGTTCACCTAAAATGTATACAGGTGCTCATTGGGTTATGAGTACACCGGACAGGACTCGCCGGGAACCTGCTAGTTGGGGTTATACCAGACGTCAGATAGCAGTTCCCTGGTGACATGTGTACATGTTAGTTCATCGACCTGAGATCGTCATTTGTCTCGTGTGAGTTCCCACTATGCTTTGATTACTACCCTACCACGGTGTAAGTCTACGGTAGCGCCCCGGCCGTCAAACTGACGCCAAATGCGGAACAAAAACTTTTTAACTGGCGCTATCGTATACTATAACCCGGATCTGCCATATTGCTAAACTAACAAACTGCAAAGAGAGTAGAAAGGTTATACTGAACGATCCGATTCCTTCATTCTTTAACCATCATCCTACGCTCCGTTCCGGCTGCTCCGATCTCGTCGATCTCCGATCTGCTCGTCCATGTGGCACCACGTCAACGATTCTTTAAACGGGCTCCCGCCTCTGAGACAAGGCAACTCGGTCGTCAAGCTTGCTAAAAGAAACGACCAAGATTGATGTAGAGAATGAGTAGAATACTTTGTCTGACTTTGTCCATAACCGTGGACGATCGATTAATGAAGTTGCCAATTAATTCGGGTGATGGAATGAAATGAGCAATGAAATTTCCATACACCCCTAAACTATCATAATCTTTTCGCCAAATGAAAAATCAAGTGTGTGTGCGAGGGGGGAGGGGCCGGCCATCTTATAGGAGTTGGGGGGGTGAGTGTAGGAGAGGGGGAGGTGACAACAAGGATAAATATCTAGTGTGAACACAAAGTATGAACACAATAATTGCAACTAATGAATCACTAATCCTTTTCACCAAAACCATTAATGCAACATATAAGTCATAAGCCTAATCACCACTTCTAGAACCTTCTAGAAGCATGACTCACCCACATCCAAGAAAAGATAAATCCGTCTTTAACCGAATGTTAAAAGACGGCAGATAGAAAACTGGAAACTGGCAACTTCCAAAAGCGATCCCGAAACGAATTTCAGGATAACCCCGTAACCGTATAAATATACCCGCATTTGTATTACGACCGAATACAAATGCAACTGAGACAAAGATATTATATCTACTCAATATAATACTCGGATCCGGCTTAAACCAAAGCCGACCAGTATCATCTGCACAAAATCTGACACGTGCGTAAACGCACGTGCATTTTCCGAACCCTGCCATAAAACCATACGGCCTCTACAACGTTTCGCCCGAACTTGGAAAACTGTCTGTGGGGGACTCTAATAACTCGTCAGTACCCTGGCAGTGGGTTTAACCACAAAACGTCAGCGGCACTAGCTATGCGTAATGGCTGCCCATGGACTGACCTCAAGGGAGGCCGATGAGCGAACTCATCCAGAAACCCTACTGAGCCTAACAGTGACAATGTATATACAGTCCGGTCCATTCGTCAATGAGTATTGTATATATGCCTAGGGGGCTAGTAACGTCAGACTCACAATAGCAGTATAAGTCGTGTCGGAGTGTAGCCCAATAACACCCTGAGATACTACTGGAGTACCTACCAGTAAATCTCCTGCCACGGCCGTGGGCTTTGTGTAATGGCTCTCCTAGACACAGCACGATCTCGCCCCCAATACTGGGAGAGACTAATCCCCTGCCGATCCGCTCACGTGCCTCCATGTGGCTTGGGACTGTACCCAAAAACTACCTGTTTGCTCGACTCCTTTGAGCCGTAGTAGGGTAGAAATCAAAGAACAGTGGGAACTCACACGAGACAAATGACGACCTCAGGTCGATGAACTAACCTGTACACATGTCACCAGGGAACTGCAATCTGACGATAGGTATAATACCAACTAGCAGGTTCCCGACGAGTCCTGTCCGGTGTACTCATAACCCAATGAGCACCTGTATACATCTCAGGTGATCCAACTGACACCAGTGGCTTGTGAGACCGGCCACCGCCCCTCGTCAGGGTCTCGACTGTATACACTAGTCTACTCCGGAGTATCGATGCCCTGTCTCGAAACTCCCACGACTAGGGACCAAAATTAAGGATATGCTTATAAACCACCAAACTCTCACGTATATGATCGCCATCATACTTTTGGTAGTAAAGCAAGATCCTAAGGGCTCTATCAAAGTGTCACATGTAATCAGCCACCTGAACATGTACATGACTGATAAAGGCAAACCAGATAGCATACTATCATCTCGAGTAAGACTGTCCTACCGGTATAGGTCCTTCGCAATCATTGCAATCACGTACCTGCGATCCAATAATTGACTCTGAGGGCACTATCTCCAACACACGGCTCAAAGGAGTCATGCAAACAGGTTTTAGTTGGGTACAGTCCCAAGCCACATGGAGGCAGTGAGCGGATCGGCAGGGGTTTCGTCTCTCCCGGTATTGGGGGTGAGATCACGCTGTGTCTAGGAGAGCCATTACACAAAGCCCTCGGCCGAGGCAGGAGATTTACTGGTAGGTATTCCAGTAGTATCTCAGGGTGTTCTGGGCTACACTCCGACACGACTTGTACCGCTTATGGGGGTCTGACTTTTACCAACCCCCTAGGCCCGCCATGCGATACTCATAGACGAACGGACCGGACTATACGGATATTGTCACTGACAGGCTCAATAGGGTGTCAGGATGAGTTCGCTCATCGACGTCCCTTTTGGTAAATACCTGGTAGCCCGTTACGTATAGGCTAATACCTCTGACGTGCTAGTGGTTAAATCCACAACCAAAGTATTGACGAGTCTTTAGAATCCCCTAGAGACCAGTTTCTCAAGTTTCGGGCGAAACGCTGTAGAGGCCGTATGGAGATATGGCAAGGTTCGATCAGATACGTGCGGTATTGCACGGATCATGATCGGACGGATAATACTAGCGGGCTTTGGTTTAAGCCAGATCCTAGTATTGTACAGTGTAGATTTTGTCTCATTGAATTTGTATTCGTTCGGAATACAAATGCGGGTATTTATATAAAGTCATGGGGTTTTCCTGTAATTTATTACGGGATCAGTTTTCTGAAGTTTCCAGTTTGCATTCCGTTCCGGCCAGTTTTCCTTTGTTCCTTCACGGCCGGACTTTTCTGATGGAGGGGCTAATTTGCAGTTGTGCAAATTAGCATTTGTGGAGGGGTTTTTGTAAATGAGGCTTCATGATGGTTCTAGCATGATGAGATTCTTTTTGGTTCTTTTCTTTTGCATTAAATTGGATGGGAGTTGATTTGGTTTTAGATTAGAAATTGATATGATCTCTTTTTCTTGATATTATCTTCCCCCCCTCCACCATGATTTTTTGGCCGGCCACTTTCATAGGGTGAGGAGAGAGAATTTCATTTTGGTGTGGGAAAATTCTTCTTCTCATTCTAGCTTACACAAAAGTTCAAAAAGCTTATCTCCATTGTTCCTTCTTCTTCTCCATCAAAAGGCAACTTCAACCCCATTGAGACAATGGTTTCTACACTTCATCTACAGCACCCTTGGGCACGTCGACTCGCCAGCTTCATGCTCGAGTTGCCTCGATCCAGAGGTGGGAGCCCGTAAAAGAACCCGGCGATGTGGTGCCCGTTCCGACGAGGAGCTGAAGACCGGAGGTTCCGCAAGGAGATCGGAGTGGAGGCTGAAGACCGAAGGACATGGATCGCTCGATATAGCTTTCTACTCGATTTTCTATTTTGCTAGTGTTAGGTTAATGGCCCGATCCGAGTTTTTAGTGCGCGGTGGTGCCGGTTCTAGTTTATAGAAAAGTTTTCGTTTCCGCATTCCGGTGTTGGATTGACGGCCGGGGCGCCGCCGTGCACTTACATTGGTATCATAGCTACGCCATTAACCTAGTCTATCTTGATCTAACGTGTTTAGAACTTCGATTGGACGGAAATTCGAAAAACCACAATTTCCAATATTGCACTTTCTGTCGATTTTCATTTTTCCGCTAAAAATTATTTGGTATGTTGCAGAATTACGCGCAGGGTTTTTTGAGAACACTGAAGAAAATTGGTACCCTGATGTTACTGTAGCGCCAAGGAACTACGGCCATAACCCCACATTGGCCGCGGTTCCGCCGCGGAACAGTGGCTTCACTGCACCAATTTTCTACAGTAGGTCTCTGAGTTGTTAATAGGGTTTTTGGGATATTCTTTTTGGGCCCAGATGTTTTTGAGTGCTGCAGTTATGCTTGGGGCCCACTTCGGAAAATTCAATCGATCGAAAATTTTAAACATGTTAGTTCACAGTATTTACATTATATCTGCGACCGTGAATGTCACTCGATCGGTAAATCCAGTCTATCTGCTATAGCCCTTTTAGACGGATTTGCGAACGTGACATTCACGTTGATGTTCTGTGTTGTGCTGTGTTGTTGCGGATTGGTCGTGGGGGATAGCCTGGTTGCAATGGTAGTACAGTTTGGTTTATTATGTACATTTGTTATTGCGGGGCGAGCGTCTGACATGTGGACTGCCGTCACTGCCTGTTTGTATATTATTCTTTTGGGGCACGACCGGGCTGAGGTCGATGTGCCCGTTGTATATTTTACTTTCTGTACTAGGATTACCCCGCGGAGGGGTGCACGGATAGCCGGGTTCTAGAATGCAACGAGCCCGCATCTCATGGCTTTGAGACATAGGGGGCTTCACTCTAGAATTGGCGGGCTATTCACCGCACTCGTAGGGGGTATAGGTTGACCCAGGAGGGGTGCCCAAGTTACCGGATTCTGTGAAGTGCTGGGTGGTCCATTCACGTTGCTGAAGGGGGCTGCCTCGCTTCAGGTTTTGGCGGGTGACTTGCCGCGCCCGTAGGGGTCTAGGATTTTCATTGCACAGGCTATCCACACGACCAGGGGAACGTCGGGTTTCAGTAGCGGCTCTATGAAACCCGGGGATCCCAGATATCTGTATTGTTCTGTGATACTTATTACATTTCTGTGATGTTGCATTTTATCACGCCTTGAGCGAATATTATATATTGATATATATATTAGTAGCTGTTGTATATGTTTTGCATCCGCGCTTGTCCAGTCCCCGCTCTGTTGTTAGTTAAGTAACCTAACGGGTGATAACGGGACCCAGTGGCGAATGCGGATATCATATACGTACATCATTATTTTCGTTCTTTGTAGTGTGATCAATTGATGGGACTGCGTTGATTCGGATCAATGCAAGCTAAACGAACCTATTCTGATGTTGTTGGAACAATTTTCAAAAAGCTGTTATTGCAAGGACGTTCTTTTTTGTTTTGCACAGTAGTATTCGGTTATGAATATCCAGCACCTCAGTCGACGAGGCAAGGGCCGAGATCCCTTCACCAGGAGTGACCCCTTGGACAGAAGTTTGCGTCAGGGCAATAACTTCACTATAGCTGATTAGTTTTTGCTTTGCATCGTGGTATTCAGTTGGAATATCCTGCACCTCATTCTACGGGGAAAGAGCCGAGATCCCTTCATCGGGAGTGACCTCTTTAGCAAAAGTTTTCGTCACTATATTTTTTATAAAAAGGCTATGCAGTTCCTTCAACAATATCAAGTTCATTACGTTAAAGGTTTTTCGCCAAAAACCAGCCGTAGCCCTCCGTCATTTCTTATGGGTATTGTTTATTATTCATGCTGTGTTTGTTGACTCCGTCAAGGCGTAGTGTACGGTAGCTAAGTGGTGCTTGTTTGTTGCATAAATGGGATTGGTTAGGACAGTCGTGCGGCCTTGTTGACTCCGTCAAGGGCATGTATGGGTGGGTTTAATGCAATCCAGATAATGACGGGTTGAACTTTACTAGGACTCTTTGATTTGTTGACTCCGTCAAGGTCATTTGGGTCCTAAGGGTAAAAACACACATCGGGAGTTTCTAAAGAAACTGAAACTTGCCAGGCATGCGCATACCTTCGGGAGTGTGATAACGTGAGTGGATTCCGTCACGTTATCATGCAATGATAGTTGGATCCCGATTCCTACTGATGAGTTGGTTTACTCCTCGGGTGATCCCGACTAATTCTTCTTTCAGGTTTGGAGGAGAATTTGACGTTACAGTGAGAGGTTTCCTGATTAGATAAATTGGTAACCATTCTGATCTAGGTTAGAGTGCACGCTGAGTGTTTCTTTTCTCTCTCTCTTTGGCAGCGACCATGGCCCGACCCTTGACTATGACTTTGTGACCATGTTAACCGAACCTTCTTTAAACACTGGCTTTTGGATTGTCTGTGTTTCAAACCTCATTGCCACTCCTACTTTTACCTTTTTCTCCAGAATACCCCGTATTACTATGAACGTCCACTTCCATTGGATAAAACCATCGTATGGTTATATACGAACTCGAAGGAATTTATTCGAGGATGGTTTCCGGTTCTGGAGAAAACGAATATGACTATTCAGTTGTCTTTTCCTTTTACCTTCTCTCAGGTTGTGAGTGCTCCTTAGTTTAGGACGGTACACCTATTACGCTAATTGGATAGTCTTCATCCAAACTATAGGCAGGTGCCGAACGGTAGGGAATGAAGAAAACCATTAAGCCTAAAAGGTGTACATAAGGTATTAAGTAAAGACAAATAAAGGGATTAGTAAGAGGGCAAAGTAAATTGCGACTGCTATTCATGACCAAACCAAGTATTTCTTCGCCAATCCTATATCACCTTTGTATTTCTCCAGCACACTCCGTATCACTACGAAGATCCACAGTTACTTGGATACTCCACCGTATCGTTATATAGGAACTCGAAAGAAACTTGTTCCAGTTCGGGGATGGATTCTGGTTCTGGAGAAATAAGAATAAGGTTTTATTCAGTTGTCTTTTATCTCCACCTTCTCTCGCATTGCGAGTGCTCCTAGGATTAGGACAGTATACCCATTATGCTTATTGGATAGTCTTCTTCCAAGCCATTGGCTGGTGCCGAACGGTAGGGAAAGAAGAAAACCATTTGGCCTAAAGGGGTGTACAGAAGGAAATGACTAAAGACATATAAAGGGATTTGGAGAGATGGCAAAGAGATATACGGTTATAGTTGTGAATCTGATAATGGAAGAGGCATTACTAGGAATACCCGGATACCCCTACGAAACATTTCAATGTTTCAGTTTCACTGCGTACTGTTAAAAGAAAACTGATTTCCTAATTAGACACTTGCTCCAGGGTATGTATTTACCAGGTATGATTCTCACATCTGTATGGTTTTACAGATGATGAGTGGGAGTAACTTATTGGGAATTAGGTGATCATCCTCATTATATCGGAATTCGTTGTAATTGGTGATATTTGAGGAAGTCACCTCGGTTGTTTGCCGGACGACAGATATTTGGTTTTGAATATCCGTTGTTATGCACCAATTTCAAATTGATATATCTGTACGTCTATTTTTATAGAGTGAGATATACATTTTTGAAATTATGTCTACGACATTTACCTATATCAGTGGATGGTTAGGTAAGGAGCATTGAACAGCGGTGTAATTCTTCTTAACCATAAATACAGTTTTCAACCTACGACACACGGTGAATGAGTTATTAGACTCAGGGGACTTATACAGAGTATTGCATATTGTCCAGTGTCCATTAGGACAGAGGGGCTAGTCCTCGTACTATATTCGGTTTACTTATGACTTCTCTAGTTTTTAGACAAGTGTTTCGTAGAAACACAGGGTCCAAGTTTTGAGAAGTTATAGGTATTAGAGAAAAGTAGAGAACCAGGTATTGCAAGTATGAGGATCCTTCAAGGTGATCGAAGATGTAGATACTTGTGTGTGGTATTCAGTTAATAGTAATGATTAAGAGAACTTGCTTCTCTTTCAGGTTACTCATAATTGGAAGCATTCCTAAGTTGAGTAACGCTGATCGACCTCCTTCCATTTAGTTGACATGCACTGGAGACAGCTGCATGATTTGAATCTGGTTCAATTAAATCAGTGCCTCTGTTTCTGTATTGGATATAGAACAGTTCATATCTTAACGATGTTAAGGTACGGGGAGTTGTCCGGCTTATGCTTAAAACCAGACTCTGGATAACTCAAGGCACGTTTCCGTAATGGCAGTTTGTGGGTTAACCCAGGCTATGACGAGGGTTGACTTTCTACCATCTGGAAGATCAATAGTGATATTGTTCTTGACTCGTCACAGTTTTAATAAAAATGGATTTTTTCAGAAAATAGTAGTGGGATTATGGTAGAACTGGAAGTGATTCCAGAACCGCAAACGATTACTAAAAATTTGATAAGAACTTAAAGATTCAATCTGGTTTGACATTCCATTAGCCACTCCGCAGATATGGTGGGTAACCTCAGGCGTTCGAGAGGTACATCGGTATGCTCAAGGACGGTGGCAGGGAGGTTCTTGTTTACCCAGACTTGCCATTGCTGTTGTTCCAGAGTGTGAGACCTAGCAGGAGGATGAGTATAGCGTCGTTCTAAACTAGCTTTAGAAGTGCACGTGTGTATTTCTCTGCCAGAGGGTTGTCGTAGTCAGTGGGAGCAGCGGAAGCATTGGTGGACAAGTGGCTTATGTCTATTTATAGACTAAAGCAGATACAGCGGAGATAGATCATCTATTTCTGATGTGACAGTCATATGTTTGACTTCATCAGAATAGGGGATGGATCTGTGAAGAAGGTAGTAGGGTGTGATGTCCTGGTATTTGGATGACATACACAGAGTAGGAAGTGAAATTCCTATAGTACGGTCGGTTATACTTTGGTTGTCACACAGTAGTTTCTCCATATAGGACTTGGATATAATATCAAGACATTCTGGTTACTAGATCTATAGAACTAGATTTGGTAGTTTCCCAATTTGGTTACTTAGACGGCATTCTAAAGGTGTTTTAGAATGGACGACTCCTGGCATGGTAGTGTACCTGCAGGTGATGGAGTCATCCTCTATAAAGGTGTCCTACAGACTAAAGGGGAGAGGGATGTCCATGATTGGCAGATCACTTGATTAGGCAATTGAGTCAATCATGAGATGTCAAGTACCACACCAGACGTTGTTTTTGCACGAGATGCAGTAAGTTGATATTAATCCAATCCTAGAGAAACGATTGGAAGCAGTTTTAGAACATAAGTTGATGTTCTAGGGAAATGATAACGGCAGCCTCCTTTAGGAGACAGTTATCATTCCAGGCTTCCAAGGTGACCTGGATGACAGAGTGACTGTCAGAGTTATAGTTCTCCCTCTGAAGAGGGGCAGTAGTTTGGACAGGAGGTCCAAGCGGATATTGAGGGAGGCATGGAGCATGATACTGATTTAGTTCAGTTGACGATACAGTCTAAGATGTTTGGATTTGGAGTTCATTTATGAGCTAGGTCCCATCAGATATCCAAACATATTCTAAGACAGGTATTGCTCATTTCGGGAGATGGGTTTCTCCGCGAACTTAAGATAAAGAGAGACATAGAAAGAAACATCACAGCGGATCCACTCACTGAGGATATTCCTCGAACGCAATAGTTTCAAAAACGAGCTTTGTGAGACTGACTAGTAGAGGAATTGGGTGTTCGGTATCACACAGGCTGTGAGTATGCGACATCGCAATAATTAGCCTTGAGTGCAAGTGGGAGATTGTTGGAGATAGTGCCCTCAGAGTCAATTATTGGATCACAGGAACATGATTGCAATGATTGAGGGAGGACCTATACCGGTAGGACAGTCTTACTCAAGATGATAGTATGCTATCTGGTTTATCTTTATCATCGTGTACTGCTTTAGATGACCTTACAGGTCACTATTGCACGTTGATAGAGCCTCTAGGATTCTTGCTTGATTGCCAGCAGTATGAGGGCGATCATATACGTGGGAGCTGTAGGGTTCCTAGGCACACTCAAGAGGTTCCACAAGGCATCAACCAGGCCAAAATCAAAGATTCATGTGCCGAGAAACCCTATGCAAGATCGTTAACTAGAGGATAGGAGAAATTATGCAAGTTAACAACTTAACTATGAGTGAAAGGGACTACAACCTTTGTAGATCCGGTCCTCCACTTCTTTAGCTCCGTGATGATGTCCCTCCGCTGCGATCAACCGGATCCCGGACTCTAGCATTGGTTTCATCGGAGAAATGATCGAGCTAGGTCGTTGACTTCGATGCCGAAGATCATCTACGTCGAGGCGACTCAAACTTAAGCTCCGTCTTCCCTAGGTCATGAAACTTGTGAAGGTAACACCCTATTCAACATGGTAAGTGGTAGAGGATGAAGAAATAGGAAGTGGGTTCACTTTGGATTTGGATTTCTCACTTGATTTCTTCACTTTGAAATTTTCAAGAATGGTTTTCTTCACTTGAAGAAGATGAAGAAGATGAAGAAGAAGAAGAAAGAAAAATCAATACATGAAAATAATAAATCAAGTGATGCTTATCATAATGCAACCATGGGTGAAGATAACTCATGTAAATAGCAAACCAAAGTTTAGGTGATGGTTAAGTCAAAGCATAAATTCTAAATGATTAAGACTTTGAAAAATGCTAAGAAGCTTCAAGAAACTTAAAGCAAAGAAAGAAAAAGGCCACCATTTTGTTTTTACAAAATAAATAAAGAAAATAAAACCCTAACCATTAACTAAACATGGTTTAAAGCATACACACCCAAGTTTGCATGTATCATCAAACATGATACAAACTAGTGCACAAACATATATCATATATACAATGTGCACAATCTAGTGAGAAAAATAATCTTAAGTGAACCAATACTAGTTAATGTAAAGTAATATATCAAATATATAATTATACATTAAATCATAAAATCAACACTTGATTTAATGATCCGGTCATACTGCATATAACTTACTAATATCATATGTATCAATGTATCGAATCAACATTTGATTCGGTAACCCGGCTATATCTCATATAACCGTCCGATGATACAAATCGCGAGAATAGAATTCAGTATCGCATACTGGTATTATTCTCGGTCGCACACATATCTCATATGCGCTCCTATTTCATTTTGCTTGAGCCAGGAAACCTCTGTGTAGGACTCTAAAGACTCGTCAATACGCCGGCAGCAGGTGATGATCATATTAAACACCCACAAGCCGCAAGCGGTCTGCTAAACGTAACGGCCACCGGGGTATTGAGCGATCAGAAGATCAACGAGCAAGCCTGCTCACACTCCTGTGAATCCAACCAGTAACACTTACCGTACAGTCCAGTCTGTTCGTCTGATATGTCGCATATCTCGCGTAGGGGTGGTAAACGTCAGACCCCAGTAGCTTGATAAGTCATGCCGATGTAAGGTCCATAACACGCATGAAACTACTGATAACACTTACCAGTAAATCTGTGCAACCCTGGCCAGGGATTTCCAGTTATGGCCAGTCGAGCATAGCGCAACATCAACCCCCAATACCGGGAGAGACGAATCCCCTCCTATCGCTCATTGCCTCCATGTGAATCGGGACTGTACCCAAAAAACGCCTGTTTGCACGACTCAGTAGAGCCGTGGTAGGGTGGAAGTCAAAGTACAGTGGGAGACACACAAGACTTTATGACGATCTCGGATCAACAGACTAAGCTGTACCAGTGTCACCAGAGAACTGCCATCTGACGTGAGGTATAATACCATCTGGGAGTTCTCGGCGAGTCCATTCAGTGTACCCAGTCTCCACCGAGCACCCGCATACCATCTCTGATGTCAAACACCAATGGATATGGGATCATCCATCGCCCATCACATGGGTCGAGAAGATATACGCTAATCTACTCTGGAATATCGATGCCCCGTCTCCATATTCTCACGACTAGGAACATTGAAGGATGTACTCATGGACTACCCAGGCCGCACTAGTATGATCTGCATCATAGTCCTGGAAGTCGAGCACATATCCTAAGGGCTTTATCAACATGTAATAGAGAGACAGAAAGTATACATGTTAAGATAAAGAGCAACCAGATAGCGTACTATCATGTCGAGCAAGAAAGTCCTACCTATATATGTCCCAGCATCCACTACAATATACATCCAATGTACAGTAATGGCCTCTGGGGCATACATATAACTAAAAATCTCCCACTTGCACTAGGGCCATATGTACCAGTGGTTGCAGTATCTAATACTCAACCATCCCATAAAAGTCTCTCTTTGGGAAAAGGCCTTTGTGAGTGGATCCGCCGTGTTGTTCTCTGAGTCTACTCTCCTAACCTCGATCACCCTGGAGATCAACTATCTCCATGATCAGGTGATGCTGCCTTAGAATATGTCTGGGTCACTGGTGGGACCTGGGTTCCTGGGCCAGAGCCACACTTCCATTGTCATACAATGGTAGGAACCTAGTTCATCTCATGAACCAATATACACCCAAACTGCCTTTTTGGTAGTATCTTTAATAGCGATGTCACCAGCCTTTATCGTCTAGTTTGCCTCGGTATCACGCTTGGAACTCTTCCAACATACCGTCCCTCCACCGAGGGTAAAGACAATGCCTGCGACTGACATTCAGTCGTCCTTATCATCCTGGGACATTCCCAGTGATTCTCCCCAGGATCGATTGATACCAACTCACTAAACCTAGTGAGAACCCTAACATCCATTTAGATCTATTTCATCGATCCAAATCCTAGGATTTAGGTGGTATCACCTTGATCCTATTTGGAGAATCCTTGTGATAAGAGGAGATTGACCGTGTGCAGTATAGGAAACTCTTTTCCTATCAAGAGTATGTTGTCCACGTACAATACGAGGATGACCACCTTACTCTCTACTACCGTTTTGTATATACAAGGTTCATCTACCATTTTGATGAAGTCAAACACTTTGACTACCACATCAAAACAGACGTTCCAACTCCGCGATGCCTGCTTTATCCTTTAAAGCAACTTGCACACTTTTCCGCTGCTCCCACTGTTTACGAAGCCCTCTGGCTGTGTACTTATAGACGTTCTCTTCTAAATCAGTTTTTAGAAAAGCAGTCATGACACCCAACCACCAGATATCGCAGTCATGGTATGTAGCAATGTTATGTAGGATCAGGATGGAATTAAGCATAGCAACTGGGAAAAGGTTTCATCATTATCCACGCCTGGTCGATGATGAAAACCATTAACAAGTCTAGCTTTAAAACTCTCAACTTTTCCATCTACACCAAGTAATCTTCTCAAGATATACTTGCTCCTGATGGGAATTTAACCCTTCAGATATAGCAGCCAAAGTCCATACTTTGTTGGTGTACATGGATTCCATCTCAGATCACTAAGCATCCAGCCATTCTTACAGAGACCCTACTCGAAACTAGTTGGGTCATCATCTCATGATGCAATCCTCGCTCCTACTGTCATCAAGAAACCAAAGTATCTCTCATGAGGATGAGGAACCCTGCTAGATCGGCGGAGAGGCTGAGGTTCGTTGGGGACTATTGAATCCTTTGGTTCTATCAAATCGTTAGTTCTAGTTTGTATAGCTGGAAATCCTTCTAGTTCTACAGAACTGACCTTGCCTCGATCTTTTCCGGATTTTGCTGTTGACATAGGCCGGACAATCCCAAATATTAACTTACTTAAGAGATAGGCTCTTCCCATACCATATCTCATATGGAGTGGTAGGCAGTGATCTGATTCGAACTTAATTCAATAGGTATGCAGCTTTTTAAGTGTATAACCCCCAAAAGGAAATAGGTAACTCAGTAGTACTCATCATAGAGCGCACCATATCATATAGGGTGTGATTGCTCCGCCCCGATACACCGTTGTGCTGTGGTATATTCAGAGGAGTAACACCGAGAGAGAATCTCATTCTCCTTTAGAATAGTCCAAGAATTCCATGCACAAGTATTCTCCTCCCTGATCTCATCATAGGACATAATAATTATACCTTTATTTGTTCTCTACTTCTTACTTATATTCTTTGAATTTCTCAAAAGCTTCAGACATGTGTTTCAATAGGAACATGTGTCCGAATCTTAAGAGATCATCAGTGAATGTAAAGAAGTACAAAGAACCAGTCCTAGCATTTGTAGACTGGGGACCCTAATACATCACTATGTATCAGTCCCAAGAGTTCACTAACTCTTTCTCTGTTTCCAGTAAACGGCGCTATGGTCATTTTATCTTTGTGACATGACTGGCAAGTTTCATAAGATGTAAATTTAAGCTGATTTAAATATGCATCTAAAAGTAACTTAGCCAGTCGGCTCGCATTGATATGACCTAGTCCACAATACCTCAAGAAGGAATTGTTCAATTCTGAACTCTTCCTCTTGTGTGTGTTCTGTACGTTATGAACTGTGGTCTGATTTAGAATGTATATGCTTTTAGATAACGTGCCTGAACCGATCAACTATTGATATAGGAAATGTTCAAAACATTATCCAACATTACAAAATTATATCCTTTCTTCACTAATAAAGAGACTGATATGATTTTGTATATTAGGTTCGGTATCTAATAACATTCGTTCAGAATCAGTGTATTTTGGTAATACAGGGTGATAGTGACCAACAGACTTGGCTGCAACACTTGTACCGTTTTCTGTCACATGAAACTTATCACCCGATCTCAGTTCTCTACCTGTCTGTAGCTCATGTATCGGATTATATTTGCGGGATCCTGATTCGGTATCTAATACCCAGGACGTAGAGGAGACTGAGAAACAGTTCTTTATAATGAACGCACCCGAAGAAGATGCATCTCATGCACTTTCTTCGTTTGGGCGGCATAGGAATCCTGGTATTCCCCTATTTTCTGCTCGGTCTTATAACAATTATAAGTTGGAGCGGGACCAACGTTCCCTAGCTCAGTATAACAAGCGGGTTCGGTCAATACATCCATTTTATTATCTTGATTAAGGTGTGAAATTGTCGCTTCCTGGAGAGAAAGAGAAAAAAAACACTCTGCGTGCGCTCTTGCAAGATTAGATTGGTTATTTATTTTATCTAATCAGGATGGCTCCCACTGTTTTTATCAAATCTTCCTTCAAACCCTAAAAGGAAAGACTAGCCGGGATTAATTACACTCTACAAGTTCGCCAATCATTCAGCCAGGCCAGTGCCGGTACTTTGATGGAGGTTCCTCGTGCTTTCGCACGGACCTAATTAGAATAAACCTCGTTTTCTCAGGGGCGTAACCCCGTTGACACCTTTCTAGACACCTACTTGATCGGCTAATTGTAAAGTGCAAAACTCTCCCAGGAGTAACAATTACTCGCAGTGGGTATCGGGATCCAACTATCATATAGAAGGTATGCAATCTCATTGCAAATTTCAACACTTGAAACTCCCGATAAAGGTTTTTACCCCTAGCACCTATGACCTTAACTATGGTTGTTCATATCAGATTTTTGCATTTTTATACCGCCCAATTTTTATCACATTGCTTATCGGTAGGTACTCTTGAGCCGTGTTTGCTAGTCAATTGCAGGATACATGTTCTCGGCTCTAAAAGTTGAAATTCAAAGAAAAGCACGACAAAATCCGGATTACTGCCAACCACGGATAAAACACGGGTCTCCACTCTCTATCCGTATGTTGCCGCACACCAGTTTAAGAGACAAAATGGCAAATCAATGTCATTTTCATGCACAAAGCTCAATGGCAACACAAGATCCAACATATCTACGCGGAGCTCGAGGAAGTCATGAAAAAAAGATCCACATCAAATCACCTTCTGGTCTGCTGGAATTCTGGAAAAATTGTGAAGAGTTTATGAGAAAAAACATATACCAAACAGCAGACAACATCAAACCAGGGAACCCCACAAAATCTGATGGCCCAACTCCCTATTACTGCCGCGGAACCGCGGCCGTACGGCCTCTTCAGGCTGTCGTATTTCAGGGGTAGTTTGGAATTTTTATAAAGAGGCAGAATTTTGCCCTTGGTTTCCAGTTTCCTGCCTATAAATAGTCCAGAACTTGCCAAAGCCAAGGATCCTCATTCTTGTATTTAGATTTTAGAATACATGTCTTGTTCTTCTTCCTCCTCTCATCTTCTCCATTAAAAACTTGTAGTGTGCTTTTGTGAGTGAAGAATGAATAAAGGAGTTCTTGTTCTTACCATGCTTATCATGTTGTAATTGTTAATTATAATTGCTTGTATTTTTCATTTGCTAATCTAGTTGTTGTTATTTGTTGTTTCATTCTTTCTTGTTCTCTTTTTCTTTATCCTTAAACAACAATGATGCTTAAGCTTGATCCTTGCCAAAGTGAGGTCTCAAATAGCTAGTTGTAATTTTCTAACCTCTTTCTTTCTATCTTCCTCCTTTTGTTTTATTTTCTTTTTCCTATAATGGGTGAGTAGTTTTCATACTTGTTAGGGTAGGATAAGGAAAGTTTGATAGAAGGAAATCTCTCTCACTCTTTTCTTGCCCAACATCTTGATTCGGACTCCCGTTAATTGAACCACAATCCGCTCCCTACGGCACCCTATCCTACATGATAGCGGTGATTCCTTAGTGAGACCAGTTGTGGTTGAATTAACCGGAGGTTAAGGATAAGAGCCAAGAACGGACGGACAAGCACCAAAAGGATGAACTTTTGCGTTGGAAAGCCTAGCTAATACTCCCAAGTTCCTTTCTAGTCGTGCTAATCCCCGTTGTTGCCGATTACCGTAACACCGATATTAAGAGTGGCAATGAAAGAAGTGAGCGACTCCTAACTCAAACTAACCTAATCCTAACCCTAACAAGCTCTCTTTATATATCATTTTAGCACATAGGTAATCTAAAAACAAACCTGGACATTTGGACTTAACTCGTTAAAGCACATATAAAAAGATTCCCATCTCCCTGCGGACGACCCGTACTCAACCGGCTAGCTACAAGCGAAACCATCTTGATTGCGGTAATAAATATAGCACGCAAAAACTCTACGAATCAAATGGCGCCGTTGCCGGGCAGACGGTAGTTTATTTCTTTGTGTAATTTCGGGTTAATTTGTGAATATAAATATAACCGAAAAACAAAACAAAATAAAATATACATTTAAAAAAAACCATCTTGTTATTTTTGATTAGTTTTTGTGCAAGTGCAGGATAAAAAGACGGTCGAGTTCAGTGCCAAAGACGTGGGAAGTTAGACCCATATCTCACGGCTACACCGCGACGGATCAAGATGGAGCCAACGGTCTTCTGTAAAAATCTGGAGCAGATATAGTGAGCAAATCAAGATTCAGGAAATCCAGACAAGAAGAGGACAGCCAAAGAAGGATCTACAGAATTTTTGAAGCCCCAAAGCCTCCTTACTGCCGCGGAACCGCGGCATAAGCAGGCTTAGGCCGCGGAACCGCGGCCATTTGGTGCCATCAGGGTGCCAAATTCCCTGTGAGTGTTCCTTATTTTCTCCCCACTCCTTTGAACTCCACTAAACTGTGTTTTCCGCAGCATTCTATGCGCAAACTCTCTTCCCCTTCCAATAAATTGTTTTTGTGCAGGATTCTTTGCGCCGCGCTAAAATAAAAAATTGTTTGCAGTTGATTGTTACTGCTTTGCATATATTAATACGGACTTTAAGGGGATTGAAACCAATTCAGATTGGGTGGGGATTTCATCACCCTTCCCAGGACCCCAGAAATCATAAAAAGCATATGCATTGACCATTGATTAATTAAAAAATACTAGACTCAGCCCTAAGGACTTCGCGCTCAATAGGACAGAGGACTAGTTACAAGCATTGGCCGTTTATCTTATCCTGACTTTTGCGGTGTCTAGGCAAGTTTGTCCAAGCCAAGTGGTTACTTAATTAGGACCACTACTTACGTAGTGGGGAGATTCCCACTTACCTGGCACTTACCTGGCCGCAATTATTGGAGAAGTGGCGGTTTGAGGTCCTATTTCTAGCCTTTTGGAACAGTTAGGAGCTGTCTAGCTGACCTAGGTGACCCTAGATCTAGGTGTGATTGTGCATATCTTGTTTGTGATTGCTTGAAACCGTAAGCCCGTACATATTTCTGTAAAGCTCTTTCTAAAAAAAGAAAAAAAAACACAAAACCAAAAACTTTTATAAAAACTTGCCCTTTGTCGCCAGAATCCATTTTTTCACCCACTACCCATCGTATTTCTCCATTGACGTTTTCTTACCCTCACCTTCTCCGCTTTGACTATACTAAACTCGTTTTGTGTATGTCCGCTTGGACGCGGGACACTAGCGCCCGCCTAGTCCGCGTTACGTTAGTCGCTACCGACTACGCGATCGACTCAGACGTCGAAACTCCGTCCACGCCTCTTTCACCCTTACCTTTGCCGGCCAACTCTGACGTTGACCCAAATTCTGTTCATACATCCTCACCTTCACCATCACCAACCTCTTCTTCCGCGATGTCAGGATTTAATCCAAATATCTCTTTGACTCCCCCGGGATTGACTCCACCTCCTATGGAGGTAAATAACCCACCACCACCGCCTGTTGTAGCGCCGCAGCGAATCGCGCTCCAGGATCGTTTCTATCCCATATGTTCTGCACTTCCCACCTGTCTTTCTCTTCCACCGGCCAATAAGGATAATTTTGAAATTAAGCCCCACTTCATTAACATGCTTCCAAAATTTCATGGGCTTGAATCTGAAGATGCCTATATCTTCATCAACAAGTTCAAAAATGTTTGTGCCATGATGAAAACTACCCAGCTGTCAAACGATGCTATATGGCTACGGGTCATTCCGTTCACTTTATGCGATCTTGCTGAAAAACGTCTGTATAGCACCGCTTCCCACTCCATAACCAGTTGGGACGAGTTTGTGAAAACGTTTCTCAAGAAATTCTATCCGAATCATAAAACCGCAAGGATCCGTAACGAAATCAACCAATTCTCTCAGCTTCCTATTGAACCCTTCTGGAAGTGCTCTGACCGGTACAAAGACCTTCTTGTTCAGTTTCCTCACCATAGTATCGAGAAATGGCAACTTTTCCAAACCTTATACGAGGGCCTGAACCCAGCAACCAAGCAGTTGTTGGAAACCATTTGTCAGGGCTACTTCCTATCGAAATCTGGCGAGGAAGCGTGGCAATTCTTCGATGACCTTGCGGAACAAACGCTTCAATGGGAGAGCACTAGATCAACTACTTCTTCTTCTTCCTCCGCTTCTACTGGTCAGTCTAGGGTAGGAATTCACCAACTCGATGTCTCTATTGCGATGAAAGCTGAAATGGATGCAATAACGAGAAAACTTGAAGCGATAGAGAGCAAATTTTCATCTCCTGCTCCTGCCCCTGTTCTTCCCCATCGTACCATTTGTGCTTGTTGTCCGATCCTTCTCACTTAACCGAAGAGTGTCCTTACAATCCAACATCCCAAGGACAAGATCAGGTTAATGCTGCATTTCAGCAAAGACCGAGGAATGATCCATACTCTTCCACCTACAATCCCGGTTGGAGGAACCACCCCAATTTCGCCTGTTATCAAAATCAGCAACAATTCTAAGGTAACAATTTCCAGAGGCCCCCTCCTCCGCAACAACAAGTGCAACAACAAACTCAACATCGGTTTTAGCAGCCCTTCTAACCCCAACCTTTTCAAAATCAGACGAACAACTTTGCACCCAACAATTCTTTTCCACAAAACAACTTTGTTCCGTCAAACAACGATAAGGTTTCCTCGCTAGAACGAAGTCTGGAGGCGTTCGTTAAACAATCGACACAATCCACCGGCAACATCTAGTCGTCTATTCAGTCTTTGGTGCAACACACTGCAGCACATGGGCAAAGCATCAAGACCATCGAAGCCCAGATTGCACAGCTGAATGCGGCGTTAAGCGAGCGAGAAAAGGGGAAGCTTCCATCTCAACCACTCCCAAATCCCGGTCACCCACATAATGTACATGTTGCTCTTGAACAACAGAACCATAATGTGAGTGCCGTGACTACATTGAGCACGGGAAGGATGCTGCACAAAAACATCGGCATAGCAATTGAGGATAATGACACCCCGGCCGCTTCTTCTTCTTCTTCTTCTTCGTCTTCTGAGCCTATTCTCCATTCTTTAATAGGCTCTTCTTTTTCTTCTTCTTCTTCTTCTTCTGCTCTGAACGGACACACTTCTCACTCCACGAAAGTACCAGCTCTGGATCCGTTCCAGCTCCACAAGCATTGGACTCAACCAATTTTAAAAACGTTCCATTTCCAAACCGGTTGAGGTCCAATAAACAAATCCATAAATGGAGAAGATTCTGGAGTTGTTTAAGCAGGTTAACATCAACATTCCCCTTTTAGATGCTGTCCAACAAGTCCCGTCCTACGTAAAAATCTTAAAGGACTTGTGCACGAAAAAGAGGAAGTCTCAGGTACCCAAGAAAGTTTTCTTGGCTAGTGCTGTGAGTGATGCTCTTACCCAATCTTTACCGCAAAAACGGAAGGACCCTGGCATTCCGACGATTTCTATTACCATTGGGGATAAGAACATCAACCGCGCACTATTAGATCTTAGTGCCAGTGTTAACCTGCTTCCGTACTCAGTATATGAGCAATTAGGTGTAGGAGAGTTGAAACCCACACACTGTACTCTCCAAATGGCCGACCGATCAATCACCCATCCTAGGGGTGAGCTAGAGGATGTGTTAATCATGGTTTGGGACTCCATATTCCCCGTTGACTTCATTGTATTAGACACACAGCCTGTAACTAACCCCCGGAAACAAATTCCGGTGATACTCGGTTGCCCATCCTTGCAACCTCAAATGCTGTGATCAATTGTCGCAATGGTTCGATGAACCTATATTTTGGAAACATGACAATTGAACTCAACATTTTTAGGTTGGGGAATCAGCCCATCGAACCTAATTCTCATATACTAGACGTTGGCTCAATCCAGGAGATCACCCCAGAAGAGTGAATTCGAGGAGTTTTTGTTCGATCACGATAACCTTAACTCCACTAGTGCGTTCCTCTTCGAACCTGCTGCTATTTCTGCGCCTGACAATGACTATAAATGTTTCACTTTCTCGAACGATCTAGCCACTCACCACCCAAGTTTGAATCCTTCGAATTTCTGAATGAGTTACCTGAACCATCCAACTCGGTCGCTTACACTCGTTTTGAACCTTTGCTGGAATCCTTTGAGTTCGAGACCTTTTCACCAATCTTGCCTTCAATCGTTTCACCTTCAACACTCGAACTCAAGCCTTTGCCGTCTCACCTTAAGTACGCTTACTTGGGTGAGAACGAGACCCTCCCTATTATCATCTCGGCTTTTCTAGCTCCAAAGCAAGAGAAAGCCCTTCTTGCTGTCTTGCACAGCAATAGGCAAGCTTTTGGCTGGTCCATGGCGGACATCAAGGGGATTAGTCCCCTGATCATTGAACATCACATTCATATGATGGATGATGCCGAACCAGCCAGGGATCCACAAAGGCGACTCAACCCGGTCATGAAGGAGGCTGTGAAAAAGGAAATCGTGAAGTTTCTGGATAGTGGTATCATTTACCCTATCTCTGATAGCCAGTGGGTTAACCTCATTCACGTTGTCCCCAAGAAGTCAGGCATAGCGGTCATTACTAACGAGGTGAATGAGTTAATCCCTACTCGCACCCAAACTGGGTGGCGAGTATGCATCGATTACAGAAAACTCTACGCAGCAACGCGGAAAGACCACTTTCTGCTACCTTTCATTGACCAAATGCTTGAACGATTGGCCGGACACGAGTACTACTGCTTTCTTGATGGCTACTCAGGCTATAATCAGATTCCCATCGCCGAAAAAGACCAGGACAAGACCACATTCACTTGTCCTTTCGGCACGTTCGCATATCGTCGCATGCCCTTTTGGTTATGCAATGTGCCCGCTATCTTCCAGCGGTGTATGATGGGAATCTTCTCAGACATGGTGGAGAAATTCCTGGAGATCTTCATGGACGATTTCTCCATCTTCGGCGATTCCTTTAACGAGTGTTTGCTGCATCTTGACGCTGTCCTTAACTGATGTAAGGACAAGAACTTCACTTTGAATTGGGAGAAGTGCCACTTCATGGTGCGCGAAGGTATTGCCTTAGGACATATCATTTCGCAAAATGGCATAAAGGTTGACAAAGCGAAGATTGAGATCATTTCCAATCTCCCTCCTCCTAGATGTGTCAGAGACATCCGAGCCTTCCTTGGCCATGCCAGTTTCTATAGACGGTTCATCAAGGACTTTAGCAAGATTGCTAGGCCCTTGACTCTTCTATTGGCCAAGGACACGCCATTCGACTTCAACTCGAGCTGTGTGACTGTGTTCGAGTCATTAAAAAGCTCACTCACTTCTGCTCCTGTTCTTTCTTCACCTGACTGGACGCACCCATTTGAGATTATATGCGATGCATACGACTTTGCCATTGGTGTTATCCTTGGACAACACATCAACAAGATGTCGCACGTAATCTATTATGCTAGCCGAACCCTAAACGACGCCCAACTTAATTATACAACAACTGAGAAGGAATTCTTAGCTGTTGTATTTTCTTTAGAAAAGTTCAGGCCCTACCTCATCGGCTTTCCAGTCATTGTCTACACAGACCATTCTGCTCTGCGCCATCTTTTTGCGAAGAACGATGCAAAATCTTGGATAATACGTTGGATCCTCTTGCTTCAAGAGTTTGACCTTGTCATTAAGGACAAAAGAGGATGTGAAAACATGGTCGCCGACCATCTCTCAAGACTTCCTTCTTCGTCGTCGCCTCAACTTCCGATCAACGACGTTTTTCCGGATGAACAACTCTTGACAGTATCTCGCGAACCCTGGTTCGCAGATATTGTGAACTATTTAGCTACAGGGTTACTATCGACTGAATGGTCAAGTCAGGATAGACTTCGATTCTTATCCCAAGTAAAACAATTTTACTGGGACGAACCCTATCTGTTCAAGTACTGTCCCGACCAGATTATTCGTCGGTGTGTCCCTGACGATGAATGCAAGAGTGTGCTGTCATTTTGCCACGATCAAGCATGTGGCGGGCATTTTGGCCCCAGAAAGACAGCTGAGAAGATCTTGCAATGTGGTTTCTACTGGCCACAACTCTTCAGACGCTCATGACTATTGCAAGACTTGCTCCCGGTGCCAACACTTGGGCCGGATATCCCGGAGGAACGAGATGCCGCTCCAACCAATCTTGGTTGTGGAGATTTTCGACGTTTGGGGGATTGATTTCATGGGGTCGTTTCCCTGCTCTTTTGGGAACCTGTACATCCTTCTCGCTGTTGATTACGTCTCTAAATGGGTCGAGTCTGTGCCCATCCGGACGTTAGGTTTCATAAAGAAAACATTTTCTCCCTGTTTGGGCACCCCCGAGCGATCATTAGAGACAGTGGAACTCATTTCTGCAATAAGACTTTCAAGGCCTTGATGAGGAAATATTCCATTAATCATAAGCTATCTACGCCCTACCATCCCCAAACCTGTTGGCAAGCCGAATTTTCAAATCGGCAAATCAAGTAGATACTGGAGAAGACGGTTTTCTAAGAACCGAAAGGATTGGTTGTTGAAACTCACTGATGCCCTTTGGGCATTTCGAACGGCTTAATAGACCGATCTTGGCATGTCTCCCTATCGGCTTGTGTACGGAAAGGCTTGCCACCTCCCTGTCGAAATAGAGCATCGCGCATTTTAGGCGATAAAGCAGCTGAATCTGTCTCTCGAAGATGCGGGCAGCTATCGGAAGCTGCAGTTGAACGAATTGAGCGAGCTTAGGGATGAGGCTTACGATAACACGGTTGTCGTTAAGAACCGAACGAAGGTGTTTCACGATAAACACCTTTTGTGCAAAACTTTCGTACCTGGTCAACAGGTGCTGCTTTACGACACCCGGCTATAGTTCCATCCAGGAAAGCTCAGATCTCGCTGGAAAGGGCCGTATTTTGTGTGGAATGTGTATCCGCATGGCGCTGTGGATTTGGAGAATCCAAAGGACGGTTTATTTTTTAAAGTAAATGGACACCGACTTAAACTGCACCTTACCGCTGAACCAACAGAGGAGCTCCTGGTCTTACAGGGGCCGGTTTATCCTGCATAATCTTCCTCTGCCTACCACCAAACTTCGGTTATCCAACCAAGAACAGTGGACACTGTTCCAAATAAGTTTGGGGGTATGTTTATACCTTCTTTGTATATATTTATGGATATTCTTTTCTATTTTTACTATTCTTCTTTTCTTTGAAAACAAAAACAAAAAAAAATGTGTGTATATCTAACCGACAATTTTGACCCTTCAATGATCTTTTCATGCAATGACAATGAGGACACTGTCTGGTTTAAGTTTGGGGGTACGCTCGGTACGCATTTCTAACCTTCGCATTCATATGTATATTTTGCATCTGCATACTAAAATCCATAAAATCCATAAAAATCAGAAAATTTTCTAAAAATATAAAAACTTTTCTGTCAAGTGAGCTAGTGGGAGAACTCTGATTCAACATTTCGACGGTTTTGTTTGATAAGATAAGAATAACTAAATCTTATTTTTAGATTTTGAAAACCTGAAAGATAACTCTCCTTTGAAGTTAACTATAGCTGATATACGTCTTTACATCACACTACACGTGTTGTGAGTTTTGGAAATTAGATGACAAGTCTTTTTATGTCTAAGAACTTTTAAATGGATAAATAATTTTCTGAGGATCAAATAGGTTTGTTCTGAAATAAGTAATATCAAGAATAGTTTATGAAGTGAAGTAAATATGAAGGAATTTTATTGATGCCTTAATTGGAACTAAGTCTGAAAAATAACCCATCTGAAAGTTGACTGGAATGATTACACACCTAACCCACTAAACACGTCTTTTATCCAAAAAATAACTGAACTGCCGGTTATATCTCCGTTCGCATTGAATCATCATGATTTTCACGCTAAATTGTCTTTTGTTTTTAGGCCTAGGTAACTTGAGTAATTAAGTCCGCTGGGGTGTCTCTACACCTAATGCCTTAAAGACAACTGGTTTGGGTGCATTGGCCTAAAGCTCGTTAAGAAGTCTAGAAAGTCCAGATTAAAACAAGGTCAAGCAATTGTTCTCTCCGAGTTAAAATTCCTAACGGTTCTTTGTGTGAGAATAATCTTGACAAAAGACAGGTTTTTGTAAAAAAATATTTCTAGCGGAGATATGAAGGTTTTATTCTATGATAAAGACTATTGCACGTTCACAGAGGTGTGTATGAAATGAAAACAAGAAAAAGGTGGAGTGAAAAAAAAGACATAGTTTCCTGTTTAAGAAGATAGAAATTCTGAAGTTGAAACCTTACTAGAAAACGAAACTTGAAAAATGCTTAACTTTTTATAAAACTTATGTGATCCTTTTAAAAATTTTATCTGGGCTTTATTGTATGACATGATGCCTTTATTCGACCCTTCTGGAACTTAACGACACTATTTGCACTGCACGTAAAGACATATAAAATGTTAAGTTAAATAAGAAGCGAGATGTGAAAAATAAAGGTTCGATAGTCTAGACTTAGGATAATAGAATTGTTATTTTCTGAAACAAAACTTTAGGGTTTGAATTATAGTTATTTTGCAAAACTAGCTTGATAGGATTTTGTGGGTAGTATCCGCTGAAAACCCTCAGGAGACAACACTCCTCCTATTTGGGACACCTAGAGATTTAACGGCTTGTTGCACGTGCTCAGTGCAATCGCGTTCCCTGCGAAAGTGAAGTTAGGAAATTTTTTTTTAATAAATTGTCTTTGCTCGGGACAAGCAAATGATAAGTTTGGGGGTATTTGTTCATATCAGATTTTTGCATTTTTATACCGTCCATTTTTTATCACATTGCTTATCGGTAGGTACTCTTGAGCCGTGTTTGCTAGTCAATTGCAGGATACATGTTCTCGGCTCTAAACGATGAAATTCATGGAAAAGCATGACAAAATCCGGATTACTGCCAACCACAGATAAAACACGGGTCCCCGCTCTCTATCTGTATGTTGCCGCACACCAGTTTAAGAGACAAAATGGCAAATCAGTGTCATTTTCATGCACAAAGCTCAATGGCAACACAAGATCCAACATATCTACGCGGAGCTCGAGCAAATCATGACAAAAAGATCCACATCAAATCACCTTTTGGTCTGCTGGAATTCTGGAAAAATTGTGAAGAGTTTATGAGAAAAAACAAATACCAAACAGCAGACAACATCAAACCAGGGAACCCCACAAAATCCGATGGCCCAACTCCCTATTACTACCGCGGAACCGCGGCATAAGCAGGCTTATGCCGCGGAACCGCGGCCGTACGGCCTCTTCAGGGTGTCGTATTTCAGGGGTAGTTTGGAATTTTTATAAAGAGGCAGAATTTTGCCCTAGGTTTCCAGTTTCCTGCCTATAAATAGTCCAGAACTTGCCAAAGGCAAGGGTCCTCATTCTTGTATTTAGATTTTAGAATACATGTGTTGTTCTTCTTCCTCCTCTCATCTCTTCTCCATTAAAAACTTGTAGTTAGCTTTTGTGAGTGATGAATGAATAAAGGAGTTCTTGTTCTTACCATGCTTATCTTGTTGTAATTGTTAATTATAATTGCTTGTATTTTTCATTTGCTAATCTAGTTGTTGTTATTTGTTGTTTCTTTCTTTCTTGTTCTCTTTTTCTTTATCCTTAAACAACAATGATGCTTAAGCTTGATCCTTGCCAAAGTGAGGTCTCAAATAGCTAGTTGTAATCTTCTAACCTCTTTCTTTCAATCTTCCTCCTTTTGTTTTATTTTCTTTTTCCTATAATGGGTGAGTAGTTTTCATACTTGTTAGGGTAGGATAAGGAAAGTTTGAGAGAAGGAAATCTCTCTCACTCTTTTCTTGCCTAACATCTTGATTCGGACTCCCGTTAATTGAACCACAATCCGCTCCCTACGGCACCCTATCCAACATGATAGCGGTGATTCCTTAGCGAGACCGGTTGTGGTTGAATAAACCGGAGGTTAAGGCTAAGAGCCAAGAACGGACTGACAAGAACCAAAAGGAAGAACTTATGCATTGGAAATCCTAGCTTATACTCGCAAGTTCCTTCCCAGTCGTGCTAATCCCCGTTTTTGCCGATTACCATAACACCGATATTAAGAGTGGCAACGAAAGAAGTGAACGACTCCTAACTCAAACTAACCTAATCCTAACCCTAACAAGCTCTCTTTATATAGCATTTTAGCACATAAGTAATCTAAAAACAAACTTGGACATTTGGACTTAACTCGTTAAAGCATATAGAAAAAGATTCCCATCTCCCTGCGGACGACCCGTACTCAACCGGCTAGCTACAAGCGAAACCGTCTTGATTGCGGTAATAAACATAGCACGCAAAAACTCTACCAATCAATGGTCAACAAATCATAAGCACTAGTCAAGTTCTACCCTTCATTTCGTGATTAATTAGACCCACCCACATGACCCTTAACTAAGGTCAACAAAGTCACGCGACTGTTCTAACTAATCGCATCATATGCGGTGTAGGAAGACATCACTTAGCTACCGTACACCGTGCCTTGACTATGGTCAACAAAGACAGCACGAATACTAAGTACTCTATTTCTTAAAATGACGGAGGGTTGCGGATAGTTTTTAAGAAAACCATTAACGCTTTGAACTTGATCTCGTTGCGGAATCAAATGGTTTTTAAATGAAGTGTTTTTTAGGCTTTTCTAGTTTTGCTAAAGGGGTCACACCCGGTGAAGGGATCGTCGGCCCTTTCCTCATCGAATAAGGTGCAGGATATATCATATATACCGCTGCGCAAAGAAAAAACTATAGAAGCAATCAAAAGACAAATCGAGGGTTGTAGCATCTGCCAGTTATTGCTAAAGGGGTCACTCCCGGTGAAGGGATCTCGGCCCTTTCCTTATCGAATAAGGTCCAGGATGTTCTACAAGGAACACCGCGATGCAAAGCATGAACTGTAGCTACCTGTTTTTGTTTTTGAAATTCGATTTCACAACATCTAATAGGTTTATTTTCTTTCATTAATCTCATTAATGAATGTCCCATCATTTAAGTCCACCTAAACATCACAGATAAATACAACGTACGCTTATGCCATCCGCATTCGCCTCGATGTCCCGTCTGCACCGTTAGGTTAGGTAACTAACGGCAGAGTGGGGCAGGGCTAGCGCGGGTGTAAAACATAAGCAACGTCTATATAATATATCATATATACTATATAAAATATCTATCTGAACATATCACATGATCACATCACAGATAACGCAGCAGAAAATATCATATGAAATATTGGATATACTAGGACGTCCGTGTTTTATTTTGAGCCTGAATAAAACACGGATTCCAAGGTCGTGATGAATAGCCAATCCCATACCCCTAGACCCCTACAAGAGCGGCAAGCAACCCTACCAATTCTAGAGTTAGGAGACCCGGACTCGACTCTTCGAGATGGTCTCCCACTGGAACCTAGAACCCGGTTACTTGTGCTCCGCTCCTTGGGTCTATCCTAATGTGGAAAAGTAAATAATATACATCAACGGTGACATCTTCCGCAACCTGGAAGTGCCCCAATAAAAGAATATTACATACAAGTTCTTTACATGAATGAAAATGAAAACTCTCATCTCACATAAAAAACCTCGGCTATTCAAACACGACGATCCAATATAACATATCCAGCAACACATAACATCACATATCATCAACATAAGTAAATATGCCCATCCCAATTGTCGTTGACGTATAGCAACGAAACCGGCGATATCACATATTACACTTACGGTCGCAGAAAAGAAAGTGTAAAACCACAACAGTTGGAATTCGCAACCTCTTTAGACATCGCATGCCTAATCAAATGAATTCCCTAGACATCGCATGCCTAACAATTATAAACCCCGCATTTTAGTCTTATTATCGAAAACTCTTTTCAATATCAAGTCGGGCAATTCAACAAGATTCCCGACATCCTGATCGAATGCTCGTCGCAAACTTTAGAAGACGGCCGCACCCCCCCGATGCCGTCGACGAAATGCACCAAAGCGGAACACCGCTGCCGCGAGCACCCGAACGGATGCTTTCGGCGACGGGTTTCTCCTACAGTCACTTGGTCGGGGCTATGGGGTGTAGCTGTCTATTAAGTTTACCCGGCGAGTATCAGCGTACGCTACGTGATTGCGAGGGACTTTTGATCACATCAAAATTCGGTGGCAACCGATCAAGTGAGACTAAACTGCTATGTTTATAACATCCAAATCAGTTATCTCATAACTACTTCTGGATTCCAAATATTGTATCACATTCCAGATAAATAGAAAATGTTAAACTTTCCGATCAAACAATCAAACACCCAAGTTTTCCCGAAAAGTTCAACGCATGAAATAAGTTTAAAAAACATTCACTTCATGCCACAGTACCAACGGTCCAGCCGTAGAAGGGTCAAGCCAATGCCTCATATGTGGCACGCCGTACTGCCCCAAACCCTAAGGTTCAAAGGGCAGTTCAAGAAGGTCACATAATCGAGTTAAGGTTTGTTGTCTTCTAGAGGGTCCATCGCGTTACTTGCACTACTTAGAATGTTATTAAACTACGGAAAAATCCAACAATTGGAAATTTCCCGGCAGAACTTTTCAACATATTCTAAATTATCCGGAAAAACACATAGACAAAGTTAGACAATCCGATCGAATCATCGAGTCCCCAAAACAACCCAGAAAATTCAACTGTTGAGTAGAAATTAAAAATTCCCAGAGAACAGAGGAAACAGATACGGGCATTACTGTGTGAAAAAGAATCCATAATCTTTACATACGGCCGCGGAACCGCCGCCAAAAGCAGGGTTAGGCCGCGGGTCCACGGCGCTACATTAGAGTTAGGGCTTCGTTTTCTACTGTTTTCCTTATAATTGCTTGCTCTATTTTCTGAGCATTTTTAATTCACAAAATTCCACAGTTTGAAAAATTGTACAGCGAGGGATGAAATCGGGGAATATCGGGTTCGATCGGACTTCTAGCTTCGTTTACACTTCGCGTAAAGCTGTAGCTAGGCTCTGATACCACTGTAGGGTTCCTAGGCACACTCAAGAGGTTCCACAAGGCATCATCCTTGCCAAAATCAAAGATTCATGTGCCGAGAAACCCTATGCAAGATCGTTAATTAGAGGATAGGCGAAATTATGCAAGTTAACAACTTAACTATGAGTGAAACGGACTACAACCTTTGTAGATCCGGTCCTCCACTTCTTTAGCTCCGTGATGATGTCCTTCCGCTGCGATCAACCGGATCCCGGACTCTAGCGTTGGTTTCAACGGAGAAATGATCGAGCTAGGTCGTTAACTTCGATACCGAAGATAATCTACGTCGAGGCGACTCAAACTCAAACTCCGTCTTCACTACGTCATGAAACTTGTGAAGATAACACCCTCTACAACATGGCAAGTGGTAGAGGATGAATAAATAGGAAGTGGGTTCACTTTGGATTTGGATTTCTCACTTGATTTCATCACTTGGAAATTTTCAAGAATGGTTTTCTTCACTTGAAGAAGATGAAGAAGAAGAAGAAGAAAGAAAAATCAATACATGAAAATAATAAATCAAGTGATGCTTATCATAATGCGACCATGGGTGGAGATAACTCATGTAGAGAGCAAAACAAAGTTTAGGTGATGGTTAGGTCAAAGCATAAAGACAAAATGGTTAAGACTTTGAAAAATGCTAAGAAGCTTCATGAAGCTTAAAGCAAAGAAAGAAAAAGACCACCATTTTGTTTTTACAAAATAAATAAAGAAAATAAAACCCTAACCATTAACTAAACATGGTTTAAAGCATACACATCCAAGTTTGCATGTATCATCAAATATGATATAAACTAGTGCACAAACATATATCATATATACAATGTGCACAATCTAGTGAGAAAAATAATCTTAAGTGAACCAATACTAGTTAATGTAAAGTAATATATCAAATATATAATTATACATTAAATCATTAAATCAACACTTGATTTAATGATCTGGTCATGCTGCATATAACCGACTAATATCATATGTATCAATATATCGAATCAACATTTGATTCGGTAACCCGGCTATATCTCATATAACCGTCCGATGATACAAATCGCGAGAATAGAATTCAGTATCACATACTGGTATTATTCTCGGTCCCGCACATATCTCATATGCGCTCCTATTTCGTATCTCCTGAGCCAGGAAACCTCTGTGCAGGACTCTAAAGACTCGTCAGTACGCCGGCAACAGGTGATGATCATATCAAACACCCACAAGCCGCAAGCGGTCTACTTAACGTAACGGCCACCCGAGTATTGAGCGATCAAAAGATCAACGAGCAAGCCTGCTCACACTCCTGTGAATCCAACAAGTAACACTTACCGTACAGTCCGGTCTGTTCGTCTGATATGTCGCATATCTCGCCTAGGGGTGGTAAACGTCAGACCCCAGTAGCTTGAAAAGTCATGCCGATGTAAGGTCCATAACACGCATGAAACTACTGATAACACTTACCAGTAAATCAGTGCAACCCTGGCCAGGGATTTCCAGTTATGGCCAGTCAAGCATAGCGCAACATCAACCACCAATACCGGGAGAGACGAATCCCCTCCTATCGCTCATTGCCTCCATGTGAATCAGGACTGTACCCAAAAACCACCTGTTTGCATTACTCAGTAGAGCCGTGGTAGGGTGGAAATCAAAGTACAGTGGGAGACACACAAGACTCTATGATGATCTTGGGTCAACAGACTAAGCTGTACAAGTGTCACCAGAGAACTGCCATCTGACATGAGGTATAATACCATCTGGGAGTTCTCGACGAGTCTGTTCCCGAGTCTGTTCCGTGTACCCAGTCTCCACTGAGCACCTGCATACCATCTCTGATGTCAAACACCAATGGATATGGGATCATCCATCGCCCATCACATGGGTCGAGAAGATATACGCTAGTCTACTCTGGAATATTGATGTCCCGTCTCGATATTCCCACAACTAGGAACATTGAAAGATGTACTCATGGACTACCCAGGCCCCACTAGTATGATCTGCATCATAGTCCTGGAAGTCGAGCATATATCCTAAGGGCTTTATCAACATGTAATAGAGAGACAGAAAGTATACATGTTAAGATAAAGAGCAACCAGATAGCGTACTATCATGTCGAGCAAGAAAGTCCTACCTATATATCTCCCAGCATCCACTACAATATACATCCAATGTACAGTAATGGCCTCTAGGGCATACATATAACTTACAGGTGCTGGGGTGTATAAGCACATCCTTAAAAGGTCCCTAGTCGTGGGAGTTTCGAGACAGGGCATCGATACTCCAGAGTAGACTAGTATATACAGTCGAGACCCCGACGAGGGGCGGTGGCCGGTCTCATAAGCCACTGGTGTCAGTTGGTTCACCTAAGATGTATACAGGTGCTCATTGGGTTATGAGTACACCGGACAGGACTCGCCGGGAACCTGCTAGTTGGGATTATACCAGACGTCAGATAGCAGTTCCCTGGTGACATGTGTACAGGTTAGTTCATCGACCTGAGATCGTCATTTGTCTCATGTGAGTTCCCACTGTGTTTTGATTACTACCCTACCGCGGCTCAAAGGAGTTGTTCAAACAGGTATTAGTTGGGTACAGTCCCGAGCCACATGGAGGCAGTGAGCGGATTCACAGGGGTTTCGTCTCTCCCGGTATTGGGGGTGAGGTCACGCTGTGTCTAGGAGAGCCATTACTCAAAGCCCTCGGCCGAGGTAGGAGATTTACTGGTAGGTATTCCAGTAGTATCTCAGGGTGTTCTGGGCTACACTCCGACACGACTTGTACCGCTTATGGGGGTCTGACTTTTACCAACCCCCTAGGAACGCCATGCGATACTCATAGACGAACGGACCGGACTGTACGGATATTGTCACTGAAAAGCTCAGTAAGGTGTCAGGATGAGTTCGCTCATTGATGTCCCTTTTGGTCAATACCTGGTAGCCCGTTACGTATAGGCTAATACCTCTGACGTGCTAGTGGTTAAATCCACAACCAAAGTATTGACGAGTCTTTAGAGTCCACCACAGACCAGTTTCTCAAGTTTCGGGCGAAACGCTGTAGAGGCCGTATGGAGATATGGCAGGGTTCGATCAGATACGTGCGGTATTGCACGGATCATGATCGGATGGATAATACTAGCGGGCTTTGGTTTAAACCAGATCCTAGTATTGTACAGTGTAGATTTTGTCTCATTGCATTTTTATTCGGTCGGAATACAAATGCGGGTATGTATATACAGTCGCGGGGTTTTCCTGTAATTTATTACGGGATCAGTTTTCTGAAGTTGCCAGTTTGCATTCCGTTCCGGCCAGTTTTCCTTTGTTCCTTCACGGCCGGACTTTTCTGATGGAGGGGCTAATTTGCAGTTGTGCAAATTAGCATTTGTGGAGGGGGATTTTGTAAATAAGGCTTCATGATGGTTCTAGCATGATGAGATTCTTTTTGGGTCTTTTATTTTGCATTAAATTGGATGGGAGTTGATTTAGTTTTAGATTAGAAATTGATATGATCTCTTTTTCTTGATATTATCTTTTCCCCCCTCCACTATGAATTTTTGGCCGGCCACTTTCATAGGGTGAGGAGAGAGAATTTCATTTTGCTGTGGGAAAATTCTTCTTCTCATTCTAGCTTACACAAAAGTTCAAAAAGCTTATCTCCATTGTTCCTTGTTCTTCTCCATCAAAAGGCAACTTCAACCCCATTGAGACAATGGTTTCTACACTTCATCTACAGCACCCTTGGGCACGTCGATTCGCCAGCTTCGTGCCCGAGTTGCCTCGGTCCAGAGGTGGGAGCCCGTAAAAGAACCCGGCGATGTGGTGCCCGATCCGACGAGGAGCTGGAGACCGGAAGTTCCGCGAGGAGATCGGAGTGGAGGCCGAAGACCGAAGGACACAGATCGCTCGGTATAGCTTTCTACTCGATTTTCTATTTTTCTAGAGTTTGGTTAATGGCCAGATCCGGTTTTTTAGTGTGCGGTGATGCCGGTTCTAGTTTATAGAAAAGTTTTCGTTTCCGCATTCCGGTGTCGGATTGACGGCCGGGGCGCCGCCGTGCACTTAGAGTAGCTTGAGTTGAGTCTCCTCAAAGTAGATCATCTTCAGCTTCGACGATCATTAAGCAAGCTCTGTAGGGTTCCTAGGCACACTAATGAGGTCTCATAAGGCATCAACCATGCCAATTTCAAAAATTCCGGTGCCGAGAAACCCTAATGCGATCGTTGACTAGAGAATAGGTGATACATGTAAGCAAGTAAACAATTTTACCGCTAAGTGAAAAAGGCTACAAGCTTTGTAGATCTGGTCCTCCACCTCCATAGCTCCGTGATGATATCCCTCCGCTGCGATCATCGGTTCCCGGACTCTCGCGGTTGTTTCATCGAAGAAATGATCGGGCTAGGTCGATGACTTCGATGCCGAAGATGATCTACGTCGAGGCGACTCTAACTCGAGCTCCAACTTCACCAAGCCATGAAACTTGTGAAGAAAACACCCTATTCTACTTGGCAAGTGGTAGAGGATGAAGAAATAGGAAGTGGGTTCACTTTGGATTTGGATTTCTCACTTGGAATCTGTCACGACCCGAAAGTACGGAACGTGACCGGCACTTAAATTACGAAACGTCTAGAGGCGCAACGTAACCTAAGTAAACCGAAGCCCAGAAATCTAAACCATAAAAGAAGAAGAAGAAGAAGAAGAAAACATGTAGAATACAAGTTTAAAAGCAACATCAAATTTTTCCAAAAATTTCGGCAGAGTCTCCTCTGTAAAAACTGGCCCCCAAACGGGCTACAACAGGTATAATATGCATAAACAATAAAAAGTATCCCCAAACGGGAGCTAGCTCAACGCCAACAGGCGGAAACAACCACAACAAGCACAATAATATACAACGCCAAAGGGCGTGGCTCAAAACTCAAAAGAAAACAAATCCACCAAATCAGAACAATACATGCGCGACTCTAAGGTCGAAATAAAAGACTGGTCCAATAAACTTATCAATTAATACAAGTATGGTTGATGGAGCTTTCTAGATACAAATGAAATAATACAGATACAATGGTGGTTCAGATACAAGTGAACCAACCTACCGTGCAAATCACCCGGAAGGAAAATCATGTGCCAGCAATCTGCCAAGAAAACCTGTACATCAAACCTATAATAAAATTTGGCACAACGGGGGTGAGTTGCCAACTCGTGAGTAGAAGACATCTACGAAAAGAAATCGAATGCACGACGCTATCCTAGGTCATAGTAATACACCACTAAGTCCCAATCACCTAGTAATAGCAGGGTAATACTACGTGTAAAAGCAAATACTCCGTGCTCGTGTCAGTGCCTCATATAGTACTATGTCATATGAATGGATATGCATGCACCATGAATGTAAAATAACCAAATTCTGAAATCCAGATATGTCTGTATAAGATATCTTTTAGCTGTTATCACAGTAAAATGTGTATAAGAATCTGAAATCTCAATAATGAAATCCATAGAAATCCGTGTCAAGCATCGACACAAACATATAAATCTCAAGTCTCATAGTCTCAATATCTCGGGCTCCGTCAGTCCGGATCGGCCCATATCATCAAATCTCACGACAACGGTCGGTATCCTCCGGATATCCGCCGCGCCAGACATCACCGGTAGGTAGCCTTCCCCTGCCAGGCTCATCGTCTATAACTCGATCTTCTTGCCCCGGGGTACCATACCGGGCCCACCATGTACCCGAGACGGTTCATCCACTCCTCGAATCGGGTCTCGAAATCCATCAGAAAACACGAAATCTCATGGTGGACGACACATACATCACGAGAAAACCGCATCTTATTTTTAAAAAGAGAGGAGGAGAGAGAGAGAAGTTTTTATATATATTCTTGCGGTTTTCACTAAAAATCCAGAAATCTCACAGAAATCCAAATCTCAAAACCATGAGTAGTATATGATAAATGTCGGCATATGCTCATAATACTGTGTGATAACATGAAAATATGAATGCGGGAATGTCTAAGTAATGAATATCATGTCTATACTAACATCAGAGAGTAATCACAATATTATATCGGTTTAGTTGTTAACTGATTTTATCAATAAAAGATAATATGATCTAAAGTGTACGTGACATAGCAATTACCGATGATGATGTGTGTGAGCCGGCAAATAAGTGTGCGTGGAATATGCGCATCATCGGTAATGGTGCTGGTGTCCTAACAGGTAAGGTTTATACTGTTTATAGCAACATATGTATGAACATGCAACATTATGATACAATGCGAAAGTAAATACGAATGTATATTATCTACTCATTTAATATACTAATACTACTACCACTATATGAATCGAACCTAACCTAGTGTCCATCTAACCTCCTAAGGAAAACTAAACCTAAGAACTAGTCAATAGAAATAAGAGTCTACCTAAGGTCTTAATCAATATCCCTAATAGTCGGCGATCCAGCCTCAATAGCGTCACATACGTAGTACGGCTTCCTCAAATCAAGAGTGCGGATCAATCCTCATATCCATGCCTCGTACGGTAAAATCCATCGCACGGCATCCCAATATCGGGGTACGAGTCAAGTATTTGCTAGATGCCTCATCATTCGCATAATGTCATCATCAACACATCTCATGATCAAGGTGTTAAACTGTAATCCCATACATCAATCATATATCATTGCCATCGTAATATGCATCATTAGTTTATCCTCAGAAATATTATGTCACATGTTTCATATTGTGATTAAGTCATACTGAAATCATGTCGTCATCAAGTCACACCTATATGATATCGGCATCAGGTCACACCTATATAATATCGGCTTCAGGTCACACCTATATAATGTCGTAATCAGGTTGTACATATATCATATCGTGATCAGTCACAAGTTGCAGTCCGGGTACTATTTTAGAGTCCCGTGTATCTCAATATTATCACTACCCATTATAATTTATATATACCTGTTCATCATCTCATTCTCTAATGATCCGCTAACACTTAATACGACTGTATAGTCAAGAATCACGGCATCAAGCCCAGTTATACTGTTTTATCATACCTCAGATATCATATCGCATCAATGAATCCCATGTATGTGTTGTATATATATATACCTATACCTAGTTCTATATATATATACACATGCACGTATACACCATGACGTGTTCCAGTGTGTGCGTGTGTGTTTCTATCTGAAACCTACGAACTTCCTCCAAGGTATTCATCCTCTTGTATGCTTTTCCTAAATCGATCTAGTCCTGCCTAGGGTCATTACTAGGGTCCTACTCATTAAGAATCTAGGGTCACATCTGGTTTCCTAATGTCAATAAGTACTATTCCTATTCTATGTTGCGGGGGTGCTAAACGCCATCCACCCGACTTCCCCCCGTAGATATACATCTACTCACCTGGTCCATGTCTGCCGACGACGGTGTCGCGATCCTCCTCTTCATCGTCCGTAGTCCACTTGAAGGGTACCTAAACGCAAACATATAAATAACATCGTAAACCGAATCACATACAAAAGTCAAACGATACAAGGAACAAGCATAGGTTAAAACCTATGTCCCGTCCACGCAAAAGAACCAAATACCGCTCGATATCGGCGTACAAACTCCGATGGATCGAGATAAACATCAACAAACAACTTGTAGTTTTAAAACACATTACTTATACTATAAAACATGATTAAATCCATCGAAACCTTAAAATCTATCAAACCGTCCAATTTCGTAAAACCCGAAAATGCCAGTTTACCGTTTTTCATCAAAACTTGACATTTAAATGAAACCAATGGTCATAAAACTCATTAAATAGCATAACTAGACTATAAAAACTATTACTATATTTTTATTACACAAATTTATATAGATTTGAAATTTCTAGTTTGCACCCTTTAACAATTTTCAACATTTTTCAAGCAAAACACAACAATTCCACCACAAAACATGATTTTGCATAAATTAGTGACTTAAACCACAATTCATGATGATAATGATATAATGAAACCATAATTATATTTTTAATCTCATTTATTTAGGAATTTCTAAAATCTAGTTTACAAAAATAACAATTTTTATCACAATTTATCAATTATCCATAGAAACTAGCAATCAATTTAAGTTTTTGTTAGTGTTTATGCCCTAGAAGGCCATTACTGTATCATACTAGCTTGTATATTACTTAATGGAAGCTTGGGATATTCACATGTATATAACAGTCTTGCTAAACATGGTAGTATGCTACTTGGTTTTTCTATCTTAATATGTGAGTGTACGTATTGATAGAGCTCTTAGGATCTTGCTTGTCTACCAGCGTTGTGATGGCAGTCACACTAGTGGGGGCTGGGTAGTCTACAAGCACATCCTTATTCAGGTCCCCGGTCGTTGGATTATCGAGACAGAGCATCGATACTCCGGAGTAGACTGGTGTGTACGCTTCTCATCCCAGTTGGGGAGATGGTCTGTCCCACAGCCGTCAATACGTCGTACTGGAGATAGTATACAGGTGCTCGTTAGGTTACGGGTACACCGGACAGGACTCACAGGGAACTGTTGGTTGGTTTGATACCAGTCGTCAGTAAACAGTTCCCAGGTGACATGAGTACAGCGTAGTCCGCAGACTTGACACTGCTACTTCGCCTCGAGTGTGTCCCACTGTTCTTAGATTGCTACCCTACCACGGCTCAAAGGAGTCGTGCAAACAGGTGGCAGTTGGGTGCAGTCCCGAGCACTTGGAGGCAGTGGCGGTTAGACAGGATTCGTCCCTCCCGGTATTGGGAGTAGATATCGTGCTGTGTCAGAGAGCCATTACGCAAAGTCCCTGGCCAGGGCAAGCGAGATTTGCTGGTAGGTTCCAGTAGTTTCTCAGGGTGTAATGGGCTTTACTCCGACACGACTTATACCGCTATTAGGGGACTGACGCTTGCCGCCCCCCTAGGCCCGATATGCGATAGTCTTGGACGAACGGACCGGACTGTATGGAGATTGTCACATCAGACTCAGTAGGAGTTCGGATGGGTTTACTCATCGGCCTTCTTATCGACAACTACCTGGGGACCGTTACGTACAGCTAGTGCCGCTTGCGGTCTGTGGTTAAACCCACTGCCAGCGTAGTAGTCGAGTCTCTAGAGTCCCACACAGAGAGTTTCCTACTCCAGGCGAAACGATATAGAGGTTGCATGGTTTTGCGACAAAGGGTTCGGACGCATACGTGCGTTTACGCGCGTACGACTTTCGGACAGTTTTTACCAGTCGGCTTTGGTTTAAGCCAGTTACTGGTATCCGGTTATTGGATTTTTACAGTCTAAAGTTTTTCCGTATTTTTGCGGATTGGAGGGGCGTTCTCGTAATTGTACGAGAAGCTTCTAGAAGATGTGACTAAGGAGGTTTCTTTTGGAAAGAAAGTGAGTCATGGTGGTGATTCATTCATTTCATTAATGCACATTTATTGCTTAATGACTCATGCTAATGAATCACCACTAGATATTTTATGAAGCATGCTTATTCATTTCCTTTATTCATTATTCTTACAAAGAAATGCTTCATAATATATTATGATACACTCTCTCTCTTCTCATTATCTAATCTCACATTCTCTCTCCTCAAGCTCTCATCTTCAAACCCTAATCCTTAATCCTCATGTGTTGAGATCAAAGGATTAGTTAGACTAAACAATCCATAACCTTCACTCTACATCATCCTTTCATCTTTGATTAGCAATCAAAGTTGATTAGTTACCTCAAGTTAGAGGTTTAGCTTGGAGTTTCGCTCTCGGGTGGATCGTCTACTACCTAGAGAAGGTCGAGGAGAACAAAGGAGGACACAAAGACGAAGGACTAGTTTCGATCGGTATAATCCCTCAACACTATAGTTTAGTTTAGCTATGTGTTTGGTTATTATTTGTTTAGCTTCGATTCAAGCGGTTAGTCGATGTTCGTTGTTTAAACTTGATCGTTTTTGAAAATTCCGCCTCCCCATAAGTACTGGGGTGTACTACATCGACTTACAGTGGTATCAGAGCCTCGCTAAACAATAAATAACTTAATTGCAAATTTGTACGAATTTCGAACGGAAAAACAAAGCCGCAAAACCCTAATTCTGCCAAGTTTCTGTCGAAGTTAAAATGAAGTCCTAAAATTTTTCTTGTGTGTTCAGAGAGCTTGACATGACCACAGGAGAACACCCAAGAAATTCGAGCACATGATTCGACTAAAGCGCCGCGGAAGGGCGGCGGATCCCACCGATTCGCCGCGCTTCCGCGGCCGAGTTGCCGAGTCATGGGCTCATTTTTCATGGGTGGGTCCTCTCTGGTGTTTGGGGTTTTCTGGAATATTTAATTATTGCTCTGGTTACTGTTTAACAGAGCAGATTTTGGAGCAATATTGATGTTGTTTATTCGATCGAATTGTACAGTATTTGCGTATTGGATTATATCTGTGATTGTTTAATGTGTTCGTAAACCTCCCCTAACTGCTTGTATGTCGGTTGGCAGGGGGTTGCACATTTCTGAAATGGTTATATCTGTTTGTGCATATAAACTGTATTGGACTGTTGTGGTGTATAGCCGGGGTTAGCAATGGGTTATTGATTAATTCATTTGTTGTAAATGTAATTTGTTGTAATATTATTTTCGCGGGGCACTTCCAGGTTGCGGTTGTAGCCACCGTTGTATTATTTCATTTTACTGTTTTTGCTCCTAGGACTGACCCAAGGTGGGGTACACAGACTGCCGGGTGGGTAGTTTGCCGTACCCGTAGGGGTCGAGGGTGGGGTAACGACTATTCATCACAACTGTGTAATCTGTCTTTTCTTGCAGGCTCAAAAGAAATACAGATTGCTTGCAAATCCAATATTGTTTATCTGTGTTCTGGAATGAATATCATTGCGTCTGACGAATGTAAAATATCTATATTTATGATAGCTATTTAGACGCCACTTATGTTTTACACCCGCGCTAGCCCAACCCCCGCTCTGTCGTTAGTTAAGTAACCTAACGGGTGATGACGGGACCCCGTGGCGAATGCGGATGGCATAAGAGGACGTTGTATTTTCGTTGTTTTCTGCAATGATAGGTTAATGATGGGACGCATTATCTATAATGCAAAGTAAAACAAACCAAAGTTTAAATCGTTGGAACAATTTAAAAGAAACCACTCGGTTATTTTTAAAACAGATATTTTTAAATGCGGAGCTTTAACCACTCCTTTTAAAAGCTATCAGGTTCCTTCGGTTATATCAAGTTCACTACGTTCACGGTTTCGCCAAAACCAGTCGTAGCCCTCCGTCATTTCATTTGGGTATTCAGTAGTATTCAAGCTATGCATTTTGGCCAAAGTCAAGGCATAGTGTTTGGTAGCTACTGGGTTTTCATTTGTTGCATAAGATAGATGAGTTGGTTTGGGACAGTCGTATTACCATTTGACCAAAGTCAGGGGTATATACGGATGGGTTCAAATTGACAAGATAATGACGGGTAGAACTTGACATGTGACTTATGACATTTTGACCAAAGCCAAGGTCATAAGAGCATGGGGCAAAAACTAATATCGGGAATTTCTAAAGAAACTGAAATTTCCAAAGAGATGCATACCATTTTGAGTTTGATGAATGTTGGTAGCATTCCTACAACATTATCAGACGATGATATTTGGATCCCGACCCTACTGTGAGTATATGCTACTTATCAGGATATTCGTCACTTAACGATCAATGCTATAAACCTAGTAGGTGTCCAGAAAAGTGTCAGCGGGGTTACGCCCCAAGAGAAAAGAGGTTACTTAATTAAGGAACTTCGCGAAAGCGTTGGAAAACCTCCCTCGAAGTATCGACACCGGCCTGGCTGAACGGTTAAGCAAGTATTGTACGGTGAGAATAGTCTTGGCTAATTCTTCTTTTATGGTTTGAGGAAGGATTCGAGAAACAGTGGGAGCCATCCAGTTTAGATAAACTAAAAACCACTCTAAACTTGCAAGAGCATCATGCTAAAGAGTTTTCTTCTCTCTCTCCTAATTGCAGCGACCCTGAAAATGACTGGACTTAAGTTACTTTTAGAGAAAAATATACTGACGGGGCCAAACTATAAAGATTGGCTGCGGAATGTCAAGATGGCTTTGACCTATGACAAACTGGGGTACGTCCTCACCGCTACGGCACCTGCTGTCCCTGGTCCCAAATCCAGCAATGCGGATAAGGAAATCCGCAAAACCTGGGATTTAGATTGCGCGAGAGCCAAGTGCATCGTGCTTGCCTCGATGAATAATGAACATCAGAGGAGGCACGAGGATATGTCCCTAGATGGCATATTTCTCCATACAAAGGAACTTTATGGAGAGCAATCTCGTATAGCAAGATACGAGACCTCTAAGAAATTGTTTCGAGCGAGGTTGGCTGTCGGGTCATCGGTAGGTGAACATGTCCTACAGATGATTGGCTATATAGAAGAGCTCGCAGACCTTGGGACGACTTTGGATAATGAGCTCTATACAGACCTTGTTCTCCAGTCCCTTCCTCCCACCTACGCCCAGTTTATCCTCAACTTCAATCTTCAAGGAAAAGAAGTTGAACTTGCGGAACTCCTGAACATGTTAAGGAGTGCGGAGGGCACCTTGCAGAAGGCAAGGTAAACACCCGCTATGTTTGTTGGCGGTTCATCTTCTTCCGGGTCCAAGGCTAGGGCCAAAGAAAGGAAGAAGAAGGCCGCACCCAGACCTAGAGGAGGTGTTAGTAAGGTGGGAGGGAAGGGAAAGAAAAAGAAAGCAGTACCGATAGTTGGTCAGGATGAGTGCTTCCATTGTCACAGGAAAGGGCACTGGAAGAAGGATTGCAAGGCGTGGAACGCCAAGAACCAGGAACCGAAGCAAGCTGTGGCTTCGACTTCAGGTGTGTTTGTAATTGAGAATTGTCTGTCGATCAACTCTACTTCCTGGGTATTGGATACCGGATCAGGATCTCATATTTGCAATTCATTGCAGGCACTGAGAAACCGTAGAGTGCTGAAGGAAGGTGATATGATCCTCAGGGTTGCTAACGGAGCTAGCGTGGGAGCTGCGTCCGTCGGGGATTATCACCTAGGATTGACGAGTGGACACATTTTGGTTTTACATAACTGTTATTTTGTACCCAGCTTAACGTGTAATATCATATCAGTTTCCTTGTTATCAAATAAAGGTTATGATTTCACGTTTGTAAGAGATGTTGTCAACATCCACCTTAATCATGGTTTGATTGGGTCCGGTACTCTAAATAACGGCATATATGTGTTAAACCAACTCCAAATTTTCAATGTCCAGAACACACTAAAAAGAAAGTCTCCAGATTTAAATAAAGCTTTCTTATGGCATTGTAGACTAGGTCACATCAATGAGAGAAGGTTGACTAAGTTGCATAGAGAAGGATATTTGGACACGTTCGAATATCAAACTTATGACACTTGTCAATCTTGTCTCAAAGGAAAGATGACAAAGACTCCATTCACTGGACAAGGAGAAAGAGCGAGCGAGCTCTTAGGACTCATACACAGTGATGTATGCGGTCGAATGTCTACACATGCGAGAGGTGGTTTTTCCTATTTCATTACTTTCACGGATGATTACTCAAGATACGGATTCATTTATCTGATGAAACATAAATCCGAGGCTTTTGAGAAATTCCAAGAGTATAAGAATGAAGTAGAAAACCAAACCGGCAAAAGTATAAAGACACTTAGATCTGATCGAGGTGGTGAATACTTGAGTGCCGAGTTCCTAGGTTACCTAAAAGAGAAAGGAATTCTCTCTCAGCTTACTCCTCCGTACACTCCACAGCATAACGGTGTATCGGAGAGACGGAATCGAACCCTATTGGATATGGTACGATCCATGATGAGTAATGCTGAGTTACCGCGATCTTTCTGGGGTTATGCGCTAGAATCAGCGGCATATCTTCTGAACAGGGCTCCAACCAAGACTGTGCCTACCACTCCATATCAGATGTGGACTGGGAAGAAACCCCATCTTCAGCATATGAAGATTTGGGGATGTCCAGCTTTTGTTAAAAAGCAGCATGTGGACAAGCTCGAGGCACGATCAGTAAAATGTTTGTTTGTGGGATATCCAAAGAACTCCAAGGGATATTATTTCTATTACGCAGAGGAACAAAAGGTTTTTGTTTCTCGTAATGCCCATTTTCTGGAAAATCAGTTTTTAGAAAAGGAAATAAGTGGGAGCGAAATAGAACTGGAAGAAATTCCAGAACCACAAACTGCTACTGAAAGTTTGGTAGAACCAGAGGTTCAAGAAGAACAGAACATTCCCGCACCCCTCCGCAGGAGTAGTAGGCCGTCTCGTCCGCCTGAGAGATACTATGGTTTTCTCATAGACGGGGATAGAGAGGATTGCATCATAGATGATGATGAACCTACTGACTTCCAGCAAGCCATCCAGAGCGGCGACTCGGTACGATGGCTAGATGCAATGCGGACCGAAATGGAGTCCATGTACACCAACAAAGTATGGACTTTGGACTTTGCTCCAGATGGGGTAAAACCCATAGGATGCAAATGGATCTTCAAGAAAAAGATTGGTGTAGATGGACAGGTGGAAACCTATAAGGCTAGACTTGTTGCAAAGGGTTTTCGTCAAAGACCTGGTTTGGACTATGACGAAACTTTTTCTCCAGTGGCTATGCTCAAATCCATTCGGGTCCTTCTTGCTATTGCTGCCTTCCATGATTATGAAATCTGGCAGATGGACGTAAAGACGGCTTTTCTGAATGGAAATTTAGAAGAGAGCGTCTATATGGATCAGCCAGAGGGTTTCAATCAGAGTGGGAGCAGCGGGAAAGTATGCAAGCTGCTTAAGTCTATTTACGGACTAAAGCAGGCATCGCGGAGTTGGAACATCTGTTTTGATGAGACAGTCAAAGAATATGACTTTATCAAAAATCCAGATGAACCGTGCATATATAGTAAAGTTGTGGCCAGAAGTGTCGTATTCCTCGTCTTGTACGTGGATGACATTCTATTGATAGGAAATGACATTCCTATGCTACAATCTGTCAAAGGATTCTTGTCACACAGGTTCTCCATGAAAGACCTGGGTGATGCCTCTTACATTCTGGGGATCCGGATCTATCGTGATAGATCCAAGAGGATGTTGGGACTTTCGCAGTCCAGGTATATCGACACTGTACTGAAAAGATTCAGTATGGAAGATTCTAAGCGTGGTAATCTACCGGCTTGTCACGGAATCACCCTCTCCAAAGAGATGTCTCCCAAGACTGATTTGGAAAGGGAACGCATGTCTATTATACCCTACGCTTCTGCAGTAGGCTCTATAATGTATGCGATGTTGTGTACCAGACCAGATGTAGCTTACGCACTAAGCGTGGTAAGCCGGTATCAGTCAGACCCAGGGGAGAAACACTGGATAGCAGTAAAGAATATTCTCAAGTACCTGAGGAGGACTAAGGAGATGTTCTTGGTTTACGGCGGAAAAGACCTCAGGTTGGAGGCCTTTGCTGATTCCGGCTTCCAGAGTGATAAGGACGATTCCAAGTCCATGTCGGGTTATGTCTTTACCCTCAATGGAGGGGCGGTGTGCTGGAAGAGCTCCAAGCAGGACACCGTTGCTGACTCGACGATGGAAGCAGAGTATATAGCTGCTTGCGATGCCGCAAAAGAAGCAGTCTGGATGAAGAAGTTCCTAACAGAACTTCAGGTGGTTCCTACCATAGTTGATCCAATACCTCTGTATTGCGACAACAACGGAGCTATAGCTTTAGCGAAGGAACCAAGGTCCCATCAGAAGTCCAGACACATCTTGAGGCGGTATCACCTGATCAGGGAGATCATTGATCGTCAGGAGATCGAGGTTCGGAGAGTTGCTTCAGAAGAGAACATTGCTGATCCATTCACGAAGGCCCTTCCTCAGATTCAGTTCGAGAGGCTGCTCGAGATCATTGGTCTGCGATATTCCAGTACATGGCCCTAGTGCAAGTGGGAGATTGTTAGTGTTTATGCCCTAGAAGGCCATTACTGTATCATACTAGCTTGTATATTACTTAATGGAAGCTTGGGATATTCACATGTATATAACAGTCTTGCTAAACATGGTAGTATGCTACTTGGTTTTTCTATCTTAATATGTGAGTGTACGTATTGATAGAGCTCTTAGGATCTTGCTTGTCTACCAGCGTTGTGATGGCAGTCACACTAGTGGGGGCTGGGTAGTCTACAAGCACATCCTTATTCAGGTCCTCGGTCGTTGGATTATCGAGACAGAGCATCGATACTCCGGAGTAGACTGGTGTGTACGCTTCTCATCCCAGTTGGGGAGATGGTCTGTCCCACAGCCGTCAGTACGTCGTACTGGAGATAGTATACAGGTGCTCGTTAGGTTACGGGTACACCGGACAGGACTCACAGGGAACTGTTGGTTGGTTTGATACCAGTCGTCAGTAAACAGTTCCCAGGTGACATGAGTACAGCGTAGTCCGCAGACTTGACACTGCTACTTCGCCTCGAGTGTGTCCCACTGTTCTTAGATTGCTACCCTACCACGGCTCAAAGGAGTCGTGCAAACAGGTGGCAGTTGGGTGCAGTCCCGAGCACTTGGAGGCAGTGGCGGTTAGACAGGATTCGTCCCTCCCGGTATTGGGAGTAGATATCGTGCTGTGTCAGAGAGCCATTACGCAAAGTCCCTGGCCAGGGCAAGCGAGATTTGCTGGTAGGTTCCAGTAGTTTCTCAGGGTGTAATGGGCTTTACTCCGACACGACTTATACCGCTATTAGGGGACTGACGCTTGCCGCCCCCCTAGGCCCGATATGCAATAGTCTTGGACGAACGGACCGGACTGTATGGAGATTGTCACATCAGACTCAGTAGGAGTTCGGATGGGTTTACTCATCGGCCTTCTTATCGACAACTACCTGGGGACCGTTACGTACAGCTAGTGCCGCTTGCGGTCTGTGGTTAAACCCACTGCCAGCGTAGTAGTCGAGTCTCTAGAGTCCCACACAGAGAGTTTCCTACTCCAGGCGAAACGATATAGAGGTTGCATGGTTTTGCGACAAAGGGTTCGGACGCATACGTGCGTTTACGCGCGTACGACTTTCGGACAGTTTTTACCAGTCGGCTTTGGTTTAAGCCAGTTACTGGTATCCGGTTATTGGATTTTTACAGTCTAAAGTTTTTCCGTATTTTTGCGGATTGGAGGGACGTTCTCGTAATTGTACGAGAAGCTTCTAGAAGATGTGACTAAGGAGGTTTCTTTTGGAAAGAAAGTGAGTCATGGTGGTGATTCATTCATTTCATTAATGCACATTTATTGCTTAATGACTCATGCTAATGAATCACCACTAGATATTTTATGAAGCATTCTTATTCATTTCCTTTATTCATTATTCTTAAAAAGAAATGCTTCATAATATATTATGATACACTCTCTCTCTTCTCATTATCTAATCTCACATTCTCTCTCCTCAAGCTCTCATCTTCAAACCCTAATCCTTAATCCTCATGTGTTGAGATCAAAGGATTAGTTAGACTAAACAATCCATAACCTTCACTCTACATCATCCTTTCATCTTTGATTAGCAATCAAAGTTGATTAGTTACCTCAAGTTAGAGGTTTAGCTTGGAGTTTCGCTCTCGGGTGGATCGTCTACTACCTAGAGAAGGTCGAGGAGAACAAAGGAGGACACAAAGATGAAGGACTAGTTTCGATCGGTATAATCCCTCAACACTATAGTTTAGTTTAGCTATGTGTTTGGTTATTATTTGTTTAGCTTCGATTCAAGCGGTTAGTCGATGTTCGTTGTTTAAACTTGATCGTTTTTGAAAATTCCGCCTCCCCATAAGTACTGGGGTGTACTACATCGACTTACAGTTTTCCATTCCACCAACAAGTTAAAACTCTTATTAAGACCAAAATATAGTATTACAAATATTAATTGAGATTTATTTCACCAATAATTAGGTTTTATAGAAACCTAGTTAGCAAAAATTCCTAATTTAAACAATTTTCAATGAAAAATTTACAATTCAACAACCATGCAATATTTTCCAATTCTAAAAGTGTTAAACTAACTATTATAACCCTAAATAATTAACAAAAATCATAACTTGAATTTACAAACCCTAACTTGAATTTTTAAAAAAAACATAGAATTAATTCATTAAATTTAATTAAGCTTAATTGAACATCTAATAACAATAAATCAAAAGAAAGAAATTATACCTCCAAAAATATGAAATCCAAACAAGAAATGATCCTCCAGAATGTATGCTATCCCACTCCAAAATCCATGTAAATATGAGCAAGAATAGAAGGGTAGAAAAATATATAGGATTTTGTGGAATTTTAATTGAATTTTTGATGTATTTTGGATGATTTTTGAATAAAAATGAGGTGGAAAATGGGGGGGGGGGCAGCCATGGTGATGGGGAGGCCGGCCACAATAAGGGGAAGAGGGAGAAACACATGAGGAATGGTGTAGAAACTTCTCCAAAATGTCATCATCTTAATGTCTTTTCATGCTTTATTCATTTTCTTTTAATTCTTTTCTAAAATAACTCAAGAAAGATCTAGAAACAAGGAAAAATTTGCAAATAAATTTTGCATGATACACACTAAATTCTAATATGCCATGGTTCATTTTTACAAATTAAAACCATTTAAATTTGTAATTTACACTAATTTAGTGTAAAAAATAAAGCTTATGTTAATATTTAAAATAATTAATTTAGGAAAAATATTTTATTAAACTAAAAATTTATAAGTGGCTAAATAAACACCATTTACTAGTAATTTCATAATTAAAATAGATATTTTTAAAATTATAATGAAAAACAATCCCGGTTTGGTTTTACGAAAATTACATTTTACTTTACCGAAAATCCTAAAATTTACTTAAACACTTTTATTCATTTAATTATTTATTTAATTACTTTTAAAACGTTACAGAATCATCACTTGACATTTTTGAAGCAAGCTTTTCTTTTCTTTCTCCAGAGGAAGAAGAAGAAAAAAAGAATAATGAATTAATTCCAAAAAGAAAAATGAAGTGATGGTTATCATAATGCAACCATGGTTAAGTGTAGAGAATAAACTAGGGTTAGGTGAATATTTAGGGTTAAGGAAAGAAACAAAATGGTCAAGCTTTCAAAGCTTCTTGAATCTTCAACAAAAAACGAAAGTAGCAACCATTTCATTTCTTGTCCAAATATAAATGAAAAGAAATAAATAAATAAGTAAATCAAATCCTAACCATTAACTTAATCATGGTTTAATCATACACACCCAAGTTTGCATGTATAATCAAACATGATACAAACTAGTGCACAAAACTATATCATATATACAATGTGCACATTCAAGTGAGAAAGTAATCTTAAGTGAACCAATATTAGTTAATGTAAAGTAATATATCAATTATATAATTATACATTAAATCATTAAATCAACACTTGATTTAACGATCCGGTCACATCGCATATGACCGACTAATATCCAATGTATCGACTTATCGAATCAATCCTCGATTCGATAACCAGGTTATATCGCATACAACCAATCGATACATTCATCACGAGAATAGAATACGGTATCACATACACGCATTATTTTCGATCCCGCACATATCTCATATGATCTCCTATTTCGTTTCGCTTGAGCCAGGAAACCTCTGTGTAGGACTCTAAAGACTCGTCAATACGCCGGCGGCAGGTGATAATCATATCAAACACCCACAAGCCGCAAGCGGACTGCTAAACGTAATGGCCACCCGGGTATTGAGCGATCAGAAGATCAACGAGCGACCCCGCTCACACTCCTGTGAATCCAACCAGTAACACTTACCGTACAGTCCGGTCTGTTCGTTTGATATGTCGCATATCTCGTCTAGGGGTGGTAAATGTCAGACCACAGTAGCTCGATAAGTCGTGTCGATATGAGGTCTATAACAGTTCGAGAAACTACTGATAACACTTACCAGTAAATCTCAGCAACCCTGGCCAGGGATTTCCGGTTATAGCCAATCGAACACAGCGCAACATCAACTCCCTATACCGGGAGAGACGAATCCCCTCCTATCGCTCATTGCCTCCATGTGATTCGGGACTGTACCCAAAAGCCACCGTTTTGCACGCCCTCTTGGATGTGGTAAGGTGGAAATCAAAGCACAGTGGGAATTACACAAGACTCTATGACGATCTCGGGTCTACAGACTAACCTGTACCAGTGTCACCAAAGAACTGCCATCTGACGTAAGGTATAGTACCATCTGGGAGTTCTCGGCGAGTCCGTCCAGTGTACCCAGTCTCCACTGAGCACCCGTATATCATCTCTGATGTCAAACACCAATGGATCTGGGATCATCCATCACCCATCTGTATGGGTCGAGAAGGTATACGCTAGTCTACTCTGGTATATCGATGCCCCTTCTCGATACACCCACGACTAGGGACTTTGAAGGATGTACTTATAGACTATCATGTCCCCACTAGTATGATCTGCATCATAGTCCAGGTAGTCAAGTACACATCCTAAGGGCTTTACCAACATGTAACAGAGAGACAATCAGTATACACATTAAGGTAAAGAGTAACCAGATAGCATACTATCATGTCGAGCAAGAAAGTCCTCACTATATATGTCCAAGCATCCACTACAATATACATCCTATGTATAGTAATGGTCTCTAGGGCATACATATAACTAACAATCTCCCACTTGCACTAGGTCCATCTGTAGCAGTGGTTGTAGTATCTCATACTCAACCATCTCATAAAAGTCTCTCTCTGGGAAAAGGCCTTTGTGAGTGGATCCGCCGTGTTGTTCTCTGAGTCTTCTCTCCCGACCTCGATCACCTTGGAGATCAGCCATCTCCATGATTAGGTGATACTGCCTTAAAATATGTCTGGATCACTGATGGGACAGGCGTTCCTTGGCATAAGCCACAACTTCATTGTCACACAATGGCAGGAACGAACTTCATCTCATGAACTAATATACATCCAGACTGCCTCTTTGGTAGCATCTTAAGTAGCGATGTATCCAGCCTTTATCGTCTAGTCAGCCACGGTATCTAGCTTGGAACTCTTCCAACATACCGCCCCTTTAATGAGGGTAAAGACAATGCCTGTGACTGACTTTCAGTCGTCCTTATCACCCTGGAAGCCTTCCAGTGATTCTCCCCAGGACCAATTGATACTATCTCACTACAACTAGTGAGTATCCTAATATCCAATTAGATCTATCTCATAGATCCAAAACCCAGTATTTAGTAGGTATCACTTTGATCCTATATGGAGAATCATTGTGATAAGCGGAGATTGATCGAGCATAGCATAGGAAACTCCTTCCCAATCAAGAGTATGTCATCCACGTACTCTACGAGGATCACTACCATACTCCCTACTACCTTTTTGTTTATACAAGGTTCATCTACCATTTTGATGATGTCAAACTCTTTGACTAACACATCAAAACAGACGTTCCAACTCCGTGATGCCTGCTTTATCACATAAAACATCTTGCACACGTTTCCGCTGCTCCCACTATTTACGAAGCCCTCTGGCTGTGTACTTATAGACGTTCTCTTCTAAAACATCATTTAGAAAAGCAGTCATGGCACCCAACCGCCAGATATCGTAGTCATGGTATGTAGCCGTGGCAAGTAGGATCTGGATGGACTTAAGAATAGCCACTGGAAAAAGGTTTCATCATTATCCACGCCTGGTTGATGACGAAAACCTTTAACAAGTCTAGCTTTGAAAGTCTCAACTTTTCCATCTACACCAAGTAATCTTCTCAAGATATACTTGCTCCTGATGGGGATTTAACCCTTCATATATAGCAACCAAAGTCCATACTTTGTTGGTGTATAAGGATTCCATCTCAGATCGATAAACATCCAGCCATTCTTACAGAGTCTCACTCCTGATGGCCAGCTCGAAACTAGTTGGGTCATTATCTCATGATGCAATCCTCGCTCCCACTGTCATAGAGAAACCGAAATAACTCTCAGGTGGGTGAGGAACCCTACTAGATCGGCGGAGAGGCTGAGGTTCGTTGGTATCTACTGAATCCTTTGGTTCTACCAAAACATCTGCTGTAGTTTGTATAGCTGGAACCTTTCCAGTTGTGCATAACAGACCTTGCCTTGAGCTTGTCCGGATATTGCTTTTAGACATAGGCCGGACAACCCCAAATATTAACTAACTTAAGATATGGGCTCTTCCCTTTCCATATCACATATGAAGTGGTAGGCAACTGATTTGATTTGAACCCTATTCAATAGGTATGCAACTTCATAAGTGCATAACTCCCAAAAGGAAATAGGAAACTTAGTAGTACTTATCATAGAGCGCACCATATCATATAGGGTGTGATTGCTCCGCCCCGATACAACGTTGTGCTGTGGTGTATTCGGAGGAGTAATGCTGAGAGTGAATCTCATTCTCCTTTAGAATAGTACAGGAATTCCATGCACAAGTATTCTCCTCCCTGATCAAATCAAAGGACATAATACTTATACCCGTATTTTTGTTTTCTACTTCCAACTTATATTCTGTGAATATCTCAAAAGGTTCGGACTCATGTTTCAACAGGAACATATGACTGAATCTTGAGAGATCATCAGAGAATGTAATGAAGTACAAAGAACCGGTCTTGGCATGTGTAGACAGGGGACCTACATACATCAACATGTATCATCCCAAGAGTACACTAACTCCTTCTCTGCTTTGAATAAACAGAGCTGTGGTCATCTAATCTTTGTGACATGACTGGCAAGTTTCACAAGATGTAAATTCAAACTGATTTAAATATGCATGTATATGTAACATCAGCTAGTCGGGTCGCATTGATATGACCTAGTCTACAATACCTCAAGAAGGATTCGTTCATTTTTGAACTCTTCCTCTTGTATGTGTTCTGTATACTAGGAACTGTAGTTTGATTTAGAACGTCAATACTTTTAGATAACGTGCCTAAACCGATCAACTTTTGATATAGTAAATATTCAAAACATTATCCAACAATAAAAATTTTTATCATTTCTTTACTAATAAAGAGACTGATATGATTTTGTATATCTGGTTTGGTATCTAATAACATTCGTTCAGAATCAATGTACTGTTCATACAGGGTGACAGTGACCAACAGACTTGGCTGAAACACTTGCACCGTTTTCTGCCTCATGAAACTTATCACCCGTTCTTAGTTCTCTACCTTTCTGTAGCCCTATGTAACAGATTACATATATGGGATCCTGATCCGGTATCAAATACCCAGGACGCAGAGGATACTGAGAAACAGTTCTTTGTAACGAACACACCCGAAGGAGATGCATCATATGTACTTTCTTCGTTTGGGCGGCATGGGAAATCTGGTATTCCTCAATTCGTGCTCTGTCCTATAACAATTATAAGTTGGAGCGGGACCAACGTTTCCCAGCACAGTATAACAAGCGGGTTCAGTCAATATATCCGCTTTATTACCTTGATTAAGGCGTTATATGGTCGCTACCTGGAGAGAGAAAGAAGAAAACAATCAGCGTATGCTCTTGTAAGATCGGATTGGTTATATATTTTAACTAATCAGGATGGCTCCCACTGTTTTTATCAAATCTTCCTTCAAACCATAAAAGGAAAGACTAGCTGGGATTAATTACACGCTACAAGTTCGCCAATCTTTTAGCCAGTCCAGTGTCGGTACTTTGAGGGAGGTTCCTCGTGCTTTCGCACGGACCTAATTACAGTAAACCTCGTTTTCCCAGAGGCGTAACCCCGTTGACACCTTTCTAGACACCTACTTGATCGGCTAATTGTAATGTGTAATACTTTTCCAGGAGTAACAATTACTCGCAGCGGGTATCGGGATCCAACTATCTCATAGAAGCTATGCAATCTCATTGCAAATTTCAACACATGAAATTGCCGATAATATTTTGCCCCTAACCTCCTATGAGCTTGACAAAGGCCAACAAACCATAGGGTGCTAGTCAAGTTCAACCCGTCATTTCCTAATTGAATTAAACCCACCCGCACGATCCTTGATAAAGGCCAACAAGGTCGCACGAGTACCCTAACCCAATCTGCATCATATGCTTAAGCAGATAAGCACCAGTTAGCTACCGCACACTACGCCTTGACAAAGGCCAGCTAACGCAGCACGAATACTAAGTACTACTTATCTGAAATTACGGAGGGCTACGACAGGTTTTTCTGAAAACCTTTTGCGTAATGAACTTGATATCGTTGTAGAATCAAATAATTTTTAAAATGGAGTGCTTTTGAGGCTTTTCTAGTTTTGCTAAAGGGGTCACTCCCGGTGAAGGGATCGTCGGCCATTTCCTCATCGAATAAGGTGCAGGATATATCATATATACCGCTGTGCAAAGCAAAAACTATAGAAGCAATCAAAAGACAAACCGAGGGTTGTAGCATCTGCTAGTTATTGCTAAAGGAGTCACTCCCGGTGAAGGGATCTCGGTCCTTTCCTTATCGAATAAGGTGCAGGATGTTCTACAAGGAACACCGCGATGCAAAGCAAGAACTGTAGCTACCTGTTTTATTTAGAAATTCAATTCCACAACATCTTAGGTTTCTTTTATTTCATTAATCTCATTAATGAAGTCCCATCATATAAATACCTAAACATCACAGATAAATACGACGTACACTTATGCCATCCGCATTCGCATCAATGTCCCCTCGTGCACCGTTAGGTTAGGTAACTAACGATAGAGCGGGGCAGGGCAAGCGCGGGTGTAAAACATAAGTAACGCCTATATAATATATCATATATACTATATACAGTATTTATCACAGAACATCAAATGATCACATCACAGATATCGCAGCAGAAGAATCATATGAAATATTGGATATACTAGGACGTCCGTGTTTTTAATACGAGCCAGTATAAAACACGGATTCCACGGTCGCGATGAATAGCCAAACCCACACCCCTAGACCCCTACGAGAGCGGCAAGCAACCCTGCCAATTCTAGAGTTAGGAGACCCAGACTCGATTCCTCGAGTTGGTCTCCCACTGGACTCTAGAACCCAGTTACTTGTGCCCTCCTCCTTGGGTCTATCCTAGTGCAGAAAAGTAAATAATATACATCAACGGTGACAGCTTCCGCTACCTGGAAGTGCCTCAATAAAAGAATAATACATACAAGTTTTTACATGAATTAAAATGAAAAACACTCATCTCACATAAAAAAAAACCCGGCTATTCAAACACGATGATCCAATATAACATATCCAGCAATACATAACATCACATGTCATCAATGTAAGTAAATATGCCCATCCCAATTGTCGTTGACATATAGCAACGAAACCGGCGATATCACATATTACACTTACGGTCACAGAAAAGAAAGTGTAAAACTACAACAGTTGGAATCCGCAACTTGCATAGACATCGCATGCCTAATCAAATGAATTCCTTAGACATCGCATGCCTAACAATTATAAACCCCGCATTTTAGTCTCATTATCGAAAACACTTTTTAATATCAAGTCGGGAAATTCAACAAGATTCCCGGCATCCTGATCGAATGCTCGTCGCAAACTTTAGTAGACGGCCGCACCCCCGATACCGTCGACGAAGTGCACTAAGGCGGAACACCGCTGCCGAGATTACCCGAACGGATGCTTTCGGCGATGGGGTTCTCCTACAGTCACTTGGTCGGGGCTATGGGGCATGGCTATCTATTAAGTTTACCGGCGAATATCCGCGTACGCTACGTGATTGCGACGGACTTTTGATCACATCAAAATTCCGTGGCAACCGATCAAGTGAGACTAAAGTGCTATGTTTATAACATTCATATCAGTTATCTCATAACTACCTGTGGATTCCAAGTACTGTATCCCATTCAAGATAAATAGAAAATGTTAAACATTCCGATCGAACATTCAAACACCCAAGTTTTCCCGAAACAGCTCAGCACATGAAATAAGTTTAAAAACATCCAGTTCATGCCTTAGTACCAACGGTCCAGCCGTAGAAGGGTCAAGCCAACGCCTCACATGTGGCACGCCGTACTGCCCCAAACCCTAAGGTTCAAAGGGCAGTTCAAGACGGTCACATAATCGAGTTAAAGTTTGTTGTCTTCTAGAGGGGCATCGCGTTACTTGCACTACTTAGAACGTCTTTAAACCATGGAAAAATCCAACATTTGGAAATTTCCCGGCAGAGGAAAAAGTGGGTATTTATATCCGGTCAAACTTTTCAACATTTTCTAAAATTATCCGGAAAAACACAGACGAAGTTAAACTTCCCGATCGAAACACGGAGTCCCCAATACAACCCAGAATACTCAACTCTTGAGTAGAAAATAAAAATACCCAGAAAATACAGGAATCAAAGTTTGGAATTACTGTGCAAACTGATCTGAAGGAAGCGACCGTACGGCCGCGGAACCGCCGCACGAGCCATGATCATGCCGCGTTTCCGCGGCGCTTTGAACGATTTAGGGGTCCCTTTTTATACAGTAATTCTTATAAAACTCTGCTTATTTTTCTGCATATTCTTAATTCACAAAAATCCCAGTTTTGGACAAATGTACAGAGAAGGGTTTTGGTTTAGGGTTTCGGATTCGATCGGGTTTCTAACATCGTCTACGCATCGCCTAAGGCTCTAGCTAGGCTCTGATACCACTGTAGGGTTCCTAGAAACACTAATGAGGTCTCACAAGTCATCAACCATGCCAATTTCAAAAATTCCGGTGCCGAGAAACCCTAATGCGATCGTTGACTAGAGAATAGGCGATACATGCTTGCAAGTAAACAATTTTACTGCTAAGTGAAAGAGGCTACAACCTTTGTAGATCCGGTCCTCCACCTCCATAGCTCCGTGATGATGTCCCTCCACTGCGATCATCGGTTCCCGGACTCTCGCGGTGGTTTCATCGAAGAAATGATCGGGCTAGGTCGATGACTTCGATGCCGAAGATGATCTACTTCGAGCCGACTCTAACTCGAGCTCCAACTTCACCTAGCCATGAAACTTGTGAAGAAAACACCCTATACTACTTGGCACGTGGTAGAGGATGAAGAAATAGGAAGTGGGTTCACTTTGGATTTGGATTTCTCACTTGGAATCATCACTTGACATTTTTTGAAGCAAGCTTTTCTTTTTTTTCTCAAGAGGAAGAAGAAGAAGAAAAAGAATAATGAATTAATTCCAAAAAGAAAAATGAAGTGATGGTTATCATAATGCAACCATGGTTAAGTGTAGAGAATAAACTAGGGTTAGGTGAATGGTTAGGGTCAAGGAAAGAAACAAAATGGTCAAGCTTTCAAAGCTTCATGAAGCTTCAACAAAAAACAAAAGTAGCAACCATTTCATTTCTTGTCAAAATATAAATGAAAAGAAATAAAGAAATAAGTAAATCAAACGCTAACCATTAACTTAATCATGGTTTAATCATACACACCCAAGTTTGCATGTATCATCAAACATGATACAAACTAGTGCACAAAACTATATCATATATACAATGTGCACATTCAAGTGAGAAAGTAATCTTAAGTGAACCAATATTAGTTAATGTAAAGTAATATATCAAATATATAATTATACATTAAATCATTAAATCAACACTTGATTTAACGATCCGGTCACATCGCATATGACCGACTAATATCCAATGTATCGACTTATCGAATCAATCCTTGATTCGATGACCAGGTTATATCGCATACTACCAATCGATACATTCATCGCGAGAATAGATTACGGTATCACATACACGCATTATTCTCGGTCCCGCACATATCTCATATGCGCTCATATTTCGTTTCTCTTGAGCCAGGAAACCTCTGTGTAGGACTCTAAAGACTCGTCAATACGCCGGCAGCAGCTGATGATCATATCAAACACCCACAAGCCGCAAGCGGTTTGCTAAACGTAACGGCAACCCGGGTATTGAGCGATCAGAAGGTCAACGACCAAGCCCGCTCACACTCCTGTGAATCCAACCAGTAACACTTACCATACAGTCCGGTCTGTTCGTCTGATATGTCGCATATCTCGTCTAGGGGTGGTAAACGTCAGACCCCAGTAGCTCGATAAGTCGTGTCGATATGAGGTCTATAACAGTTCGATAAACTACTGAAAACACTTACCAGTAAATCTCAGCAACCCTGGCCAGGGATTTCCAGTTATAGCCAATCGAACACAGCGCAACATCAACTCCCTATACCGGGACAGACGAATCCCCTCCTATCGCTCATTGCCTCCATGTGATTCGGGGCTGTACCCAAAAGCCACCTTTTTGGACGCCCTCTTGGACGTGGTAAGGTGGAAATCAAAGCACGGTGAGAATCACACAAGACTCTATGACGATCTCTGGTCTACAGACTAACCTGTACCAGTGTCACCAGAGAACTGCCATCTGATGTAAGGTATAGTACCATCTGGGAGTTCACGGCGAGTCCGTCCAGTGTACCCTGTCTCCACTGAGCACCCGTATATCATCTCTGATGTCAAACACCAATGGATATGGGATCATCCATCGCCCATCTGTCTGGTTCGAGAAGGTATACGCTAGTCTACTCTGGTATATCGATGCCCCGTCTCGATACACCCACGACTAGGGACTTTGAAAGATGTACTTATAGACTATCATGTCCCCACTAGTATGATCCACATCATAGTCCAGGTAGTCAAGTACACATCCTAAGGTCTTTACCAACATGTAACCGAGAGACAATCAGTATACACGTTAAGGTAAAAAGTAACCAGATAGCATGCTATCATGTCGAGCAAGAAAGTCCTCATTATATATGTCCAAGCATCCACTACAATATACATCCTATATATAGTAATGGCCTCTAGGGTATACATATAACTAACAAGCTCGTTCATTTCTACTACTGGAGCCTACTGAGGGTCCGAAACACCACAACTTGGAGCGAAGGGACTTCTACATAGAGCATTTGAAGTGATGGACCGGTCTACAAAAGTTGTATTCCATCATCGCTTAGGTTTATCTTGCTTACTTGATGTTCAACCCTAATTCTCTAGTTCGATTCTAAGTTTGAGTTCATTAGCACACTAATAATTTAAAATTGTATACTTGATACACCTTGAAACTATTGTAAATGTGCTAAGAAACTCCAACACTTGGGTTATACACGGATATAGTAAAAGTCTTGCTCGAAATGGTAGTATGCTACCTGATTTGTTTCAACCTTAATATATGCATGTGTTTATTTTAGCATATCGCTTATACATATTGGTAGAGCCCTTAGGATCATTGCTTGATTACCAGCATTATGATGGCAGTCACACTAATGGGGGCTGGGTAGTCTATAAGCACATCCTATACAGGTCCCTATTCATAGGATTATCGAGACAGGGCATCGATATTCCACAGTAGACTAGTGTATACACTTCTTATCCCAGTAATGGAGATGCTCTGTCCTACAGCTATCAGTACGTCGTACTGGAGATAGTATGCAGGTGCTCATTAGGTTATGAGTACACTGGATGGGACTCATCGGGAACTGTTGGTGGGTATTATACCTGTCGTCGGGTAGCAGTTCCCAGGTGGCATGAGTACAGCTTAGTCCATCAACTTGACACTTCTACTTCGCCTCGAGAGTGTTCCCACTGTACTTTGATTACTACCCTACCACGGCTTAAAGGAGTCATGCAAACAGGTAGTAGTTGGGTGTAGTCCCGAAGCACTTAGAGGCAGTAGCGGTTAGATAGGATTCGTCTCTCCCGGTATTGGGGGTTGATATCGTACTGTGTTCGAAAGGCCATTACACAATGTCCTTGGCCAAGGCAAGCGATATTTACTGGTTGGTATTACAGTAGTTTCTCAGGGTGTATTGGGCTACTCTCTGACACGACTTATTGCGCTATTAGGGATTTGACGATAACCGCCCCTCGGCCCGATATGCGATACTCTTAGACAGACAGACCAGACTGTACAGAGATTGCCACATTTAGGCTCAGTAGGAGTTTGGATGGGTTTTTCTCATTGGCCTTCTTATCGACATCTACCTGGGGACCGTTATGTGCAGCTAGTACCGCTTGCGGCCTTTGGTTAAACCCACTTCCAGTATAGTGTCGAGTCTTTAGAGTCCCACATAGAGAGTTTCCCTGCACTGGGCAAAAGGTGTAGAGGCCATATGGTGTTATGGCAGGGCTTCGATCACGTACGTGCACTTGTGCACGTATGATTTTTGGGTGGATAATACTAGTGGGCTTTGGTTTAAGCCGGATCCCAGTATTATAATGTAGATCAGTTTTGTCTCTTAGTATTCGTGTTTCTCGGAACACGAATGCGGATATGTATATACGGATGAGAGGGCTATAGAAGGAGACACCTCATTAGGGTTTTGAATATTTACTTGATTAAAACAATTATGAGGTGGAAGAAAGTATTTGTTATTTTTGTAAATGATAATTGAGGCATGGCTACTTGTTTTGACTACTTGACTTGGCTTAACCACTTGACTTGGCTTGACCACTTGACTTGGTTTGACGATTTGACTTAGATATTTTTGTGAGATATTTTGTGACCTAGATATTTTGGATGAGATATTTTTCATTACATGCTTGTGGTCATGTCATGTTAGCCATCTCATTTTCATTCATCATTATCATTATCAAAAAACCTATCTCTTTCCTCAAGCTAGCTCTCTTCTTCTTCCACACATCAAAACCCTAAAAGCTCTCATGTATTGAAAATCCTAGGGTTTCAAGAGACAAATAAATCCATCTTCATACTCTACATCACCTAGGCCATCAAGTTTAGCAAGCTTTTTGCCCTAGTTACCTCGGTTTTGAGGTGGAGCTCGTACTATAGACTCTCGGGTGGATCGTCTTTGACTTGAGGAGGCCGTCGAAGAAGCTAAGATCTGGATCGATCCTTGGAGCCTACGACGACGAGGTGGAGAACGATGAAGACCCGAAATACATGTATCATGAGGTATAACTTCGTATCCGAGTAGTTTAACCTCAAGTATTTTGCTAGCTAGGATTTATGGATGATCCTTGATTCTAGTCGGTGTTATGAAGCTCGTAAAAATCATTTTTTGTAAATTCCGCTTCCCCACGAACACATGGGGTGCGCGATATCGACTTACAGATCTCAGCAACCCTGGCCAGGGATTTCCTGTTATGGCCAATCGAGCATAACCCAACATCAACCCCCAAAACCGGGAGAGACGAAATCCCTTCCTATTGCTCATTGCCTCCAAGTGACTCGGGATTGTACCAAAAAACCACCGTTTTGCACGATCTCTTGAACATGGTAAAGCAGAAATCAAAGTACAGTGGGAATCACACAAGACTCTATGACGATCTCGGGTTAACAGACTAATCTGCACCAGTGTCACCAGAGAACTGCTATCTGACCATAGGTATAATACCATCTAGGAGTTCTCGGCGAGTCCGTTCAGTGTACCCAGTCTCCACTGAGCACCCGAATATCTTCTCTGATGTCAAACACCAATGGATGTGGGATCATCCATCGCCCATCATATGGGTCAAGAAGCTTATACGCTAGTCTACTATGGAATATCGATGCCCCGGCTCGATACTCCTGTTGGAGATAGTGCCCTCAGAGTCAATTATTGGATCACAGGCACGTGATTTCAATGATTGAGCGAGGACCTATACCGGTAGGACAGTCTTACTCAAGATGATAGTATACTATTTGGTTTATCTTTATCTTTATCATCGTGTACTGTTACAGGTGACCTTACAGGTCACTATTGCACGTTGATAGAGCCCTTAGGATTCTTGCTTGACGGCCATCAGTATGATGGCGATCATATACGTGGGAGCTGGGGTCTATAAGCACATCCTTAAAAGGTCCCTAGTCGTGGGAGTTTTCGAGACAGGGCATCGATACTCCAGAGTAGACTAGTGTATACAGTCGAGACCCCGACGAGGGGCGGTGGCCGGTCTCACAAGCCACTGGTGTCAGTTGGTTCACCTAAGATGTATACAGGTGCTCATTGGGTTATGAGTACACCGGACAGGACTCGCCGGGAACATGCTAGTTGGGATTATACCAGATGTCTGATAGCAGTTCCCTGGTGACATGTGTACAGGTTAGTTCAACTACCTGAGATCGTCATTTGTCTCGTGTGAGTTCCCACTGTGCTTTGATTACTACCCTACCACGGCTCAAAGGAGTCGTACAAACAGGTTTTAGTTGGGTACAGTCCCGAGCCACATGGAGGCAGTGAGCGGATCGGCAGGAGTTTCGTCTCTCCCGATATTGGGGGTGAGATCGCGCTTTGTCTAGGAGAGCCATTACACAAAGCCCTCGGCCGAGGCAGGAGATTTACTTGTAGGTATTCCAGTAGTATCTCAGGGTGTTCTGGACTACACTCTTATATGACTTGTACCGCTTATGGGGGTCGTACTTTTACCAACCCCCTAAGCCCGCCATGCGATACTCATAGACGAACGGACCGGACTGTACGGATATTGTCACTGACAAGCTCAGTAGGGTGTCAGGATGAGTTTGCTTATCGACCTCCCTTTTAGGCAATACTTGGTATCCCGTTACGTACGGCTAATACCTCTGACGTGCTAGTGGTTAAATCCACAGCCAAAATATTGACTAGTCTTTAGAGTCCCCAACAGACAGTTTCTCAAGTTTCGGGCGAAACATTGTAGAGGCCGTTCGTTATATGGCAGGGTTCGATCTTATACGTGCTGTATTGCACGGATCATGATCGGACGGATCATACTAGTGGTCCTTGGATTAAGCCGGATCCTAGTATCAGATTTGTTGGATTACTTTAGTCTCATCGCATTCGCATTCAGTCGGAATGCGGGTGCAGGTATGTATATACAGGTGAGGGGTATCCTTGTGATCCGTCACGAGTTTACTTTAGATGTTGCCGGATTTTCTTTGCTATGGCAAACATTTGGATTAATGTTTACTCAAGGAAATAATGAGCTAGAAATCATCATGACAATGCATTAATGTGACATAGACTTATATCATGAGTCATGGTCTCTTTTTAGCAAATGTGTCACATTAATGAATTGTTTTATGACATGAAATGAGATGGAGAGAGAGAGGGGCTGCCTAGTGTTGGTAGTGAGCTCTCATATTATTCTACTCTCTCTCACTCTCATTATTGATAGCATCAAAAAGAAAAGAAAAGATGAGAAAACCTTCTCTTCTTCGTCTTCTTCCTCTAGCTCATTGTCTTCCTCCAATGGCAACAACTTCAACCTCCATCCAAGCCATGGATGCAAAGAGACAAAGTGATCACAATATTCTCTATTACACCTTGGACGCGTCGGCTAGCACACTTCGCGCCTGAGTTGCTTCGGATGAAGCGGGAGCCCGTAAAAAGAACCGATGATGTGGTGCCCTTTCCGACGAGGCGATGTTGACCGGAGTTGCCGCGGGGAGATCGGGATGGTGGCCGAAGACTGAAGGACACGGATCGCTCGGTATAGCTTTCTCCCCTTTCTCTTGATTGCTAGCATTAGGTTAATGGTTACGATCCGTGGTTTTAGGATGCGGTTGTGCCCGTTTCCAACTCAAGAAAAATTTTCGTTTCCGCATTTTGGCCAAGGAAAGACGGCCAGGGCGCTACCGTAGTCCTACATGGTATCAGAGCCACGCCATTAACCTAGTCTAGCTTGCTCTAATGTGTTTACAAGTTCGATCGAACGGATTTTCCGAAAACACGATTTCTAAAGTGCAGTTTCTGTCGAATTTTTGCAGTGCTCAAAAAATTATTTGGTACATGTCAAAAAATCGTGCAGGGTTTTTTGTGCATTCTGTTAAAATTTGGTGCCCTAACATTACTGTTCCGCCGCGGAACCGCGGCCAAACCCACGCTTTGGCCGCGGTTCCGCCGCACTTTAGACTCCTCTCCGCACCAAATTTCTACAGTGCCTCTCTGACATGGAAATAGGGTTTTTGGTATATACCTTTTGGGCCCAGATTTGTTTGAGTACAGGGAATTGTGCTTGGGCCCCACTTCGGGAACTTTTGTCGATCGAAAATTTAAATATGTTAGTTCACCGTATTTACATTATATCTGCGACCGTGAATGTCACTTGATCGGTAAATCCTGTCTAACTGCTATAGCCCTTTTAAACGGATTTGCGAACGTGACATTCATGTTGATGTTCTGTGTTATGCTGTGATGTTGCGGATTTGTCGTGGTGGATAGCCTGGATGCACTGGTAGTACAGTTTTGGTATTATGTACATTTGATATTGCGGGGCGAGCGTCCGACATGTGGACTGCCGTCACTGCCTGTTTGTATATTATTCTTTTAGGGCACGACCGGGCTGAGGTCGATTTACCTATTGTATATTTTACTTTCTGTACTAGGATTACCCCGCGGTGGGGTGCACGGATAGCCGGGTTCTAGAGAGCAACGGGCCCGCATCTCATGGCATTGAGACGGAGGGGGCTTCACTCTAGAATTGGCGGTCTATTTGCCGCACTCGTAGGGGTACAGGTTGACCCAGGAGGGGTGCCCAAGTTACCGGATTCCGTGAAGTGCTGGGTGGTCCATTCACGTTGCTGAAGGGGGCTGCCTCGCTTCAGGTTTTGGTGGGTAACTTGACGCGCCCGTAGTGGTCTAAGATTTCATTGCACAGGCTATCCACACGACCAGGGGATCGTTGGGTTTCAGCAGCGACTCTGTGAAACCCGGGTCTTCCAGATATCTGTATTGTTCTGTGATGCTTATTACATTTCTGTGATGTTGCATTTTCTCACGCCTTGAGCGAATATTATATATTGATATATATATACTAGTAGATGTTGTATATGTTTTGCATCCGCGCTAGTCCAGTCCCCGCTCTGTCGTTAGTTAAGTAACCCAACGGGTGATGATGGGACCAAGTGGCGAATGCGGATGGCACATACGTACATCGTATTTTCGTTCTTTATTGATATGATCAATTGATGGGACTGCGTTGATTCGGATCAATGCAAGCTAAACAAACCTATTCTGATGTTGTTGGAATATTTTTCAAAAAAAGGCTGTTATTGTAAGGACGTTCTCTTTTCTTTTGCACAGTGGTATTCAGTTGGAATATCCAGCACCTTAATCGACGAGGCAAGGGCTGAGATCCCTTCACCGGGAGTGACCCCATAGACAGAAGTTTTGCGTCAGGACAATAACTTTACTAAAGTCGATTACTTTTGCATTGCATCGTGGTATTCAGTTAGAATATCCTCCACCTCATTCTACGGGGAAAGAGCCGAGATCCCTTCACCGGGAGTGACCTCTTTAGCAAAAGTTTTCGTCACTATATTTTTTATAAAAAGGCTATGCAGTTCCTTCAACAAAATAAGGTTCATTACGTTAAAGGTTTTTCTCCAAAAACCAGTCGTAGCCCTCCGTCATTTCATACGGGTATTGTTTAGTATTCATGTTGCGTTTGTTGACTCCGTCAAGGCATAGAGTACGGTAGCTAATGTTAGTGTATATGCCCTAGAGGCCATTACTGTATCATACTAGTTTGTATATTACTTAATGGAAGCTTGGGATATTCACCTTGTATATACAATCTTGCTCAAAATAGTAGTATGCTACTTGGTTTGTTTCTACTTCAATGTGTACATGTGTTTATTTTAGTAAATCGCCTATACACATTAGTGGAGCCCTTAGGATATTTGATTGATTACCAACGTTGTGATGGTAGTCACACTAGTGGGGCTGGGTAATCTATAAGCACATCCTTATGCAGGTCCCTGGTCGCAGGACTATCGAGACAGGGCATCGATACTCCGGAGTAGACTAGCGCATGCGCTTCTCATCCCAGTGTGGGAGACGGTCTGTCCCACAGCCGTCAGTACGTCGTACTTGAGAAAGTATGCGGGTGCTCGTTAGGTTACGAGTACACTGGACAGGACTCGTCGGGAACTGACTAGTTGGTATTATGCCTATCGTCAGTTATCAGTTCCCAGGTGACATGAGTACAGCTTAGTCCGCTGACTTGACACTGTCACTTCGCCTCGAGTGTGTTCCCACTGTACTTTGACTGCTACCCTACCACGGCTCAAAAGAGTCGTGCACACAGGTAGTAGTTGGGTGCAGTCCCGAAGCACTTGGAGGCAGTGACGGTTAGACAGGATTCGTCTCTCCCGGTATTGGGGGTTGACATCGCGCTGTGTCTTGGAGAGCCATTACACGAGTAGTCCCTGGCCAGGGCAAACGAGATATACTGGTAGGCTTCCAGTGTTATCTCTGGGTGTTTTGGGCTTCACTCCGACACGACTTGTACCGCTATTGGGGGACTGACGTTTACCGCCCCCTAGGCCCACCATGCGATGTATCAGATGAACAGACCGGACTGTACGGAGAATGTCACATTCAGGCTCAGTAGGAGTTCAGATGGGTTTCGCCTCGTCAGTCTTCTTGTCGGCATCTACCTGGGGACCGTTACGCACAGCTAGTGCCGCTTGCGGTCTATGGTTAAACCCACTGCCAGCGTAGTGTCGAGTATTTAGAGTCCCACACAGAAAGCTATTCTCCTTTAGGCAAAAGAGTAGAGGTCGCATGGTTTTGCAGCAGGTCGCATGGTTTTGCGACAGGGTTCGGTCACATCCGTGCACTTATGCACGTACAGTGTCCGGACAGTTTACACTAGCGGGCTTTGGTTTAAGCCAGATCCTAGTGTACTTATTGGGATTGGATTTATCCAGTTTGCATTCGTGTTCCCCGGAACGCGGATGCGGGTGTGTATGCACAGTTGACGGAGAGACAGAGGCAGAGGATTCTCATTAGGGTTGTTGACAGTTGACAGTCGACCGTTGACTTTTTGCTCAACCGTAATGAGAATATGATATGTGATTAACAATTATATTAATTAAGTATTATGGTGACATGGTTGTTGAGGAGTAGACTTTGTTGAGTTGTTGACTTTGTTGACTTTGTTGACTTTGTTGACCGGTTAACTAGACTTGACTAGTTGACCATCATGATAACCATAGCTATCATTTCATGGCAAAGACTTTTGCTTGCTTGCTCTTTTGTGCAAAATGAGTGCATGAAATGATATGGCTATGGTTGCTTAAACCATCACATAATACTTGATTGATATGATATGTTATGATTGTTTTTGGATTATGAGAGCCAAATGAGAAAAGTCTTCTCTCATTCTTTCATGCTCATTCTCTCTCTTGTTCTTAAGCTCTCATCTCCTCCTCTTGCTCTCCCTCTCTTGACTCTATGGTTCACTTGTCTCATGAGTTGAGAACCAAGAACCATAGATAAAATCCTATACAAACTCTTCTCTACTCACTCTAGTTCATAAGGTTTAGCAAACCGAGTGAACTAGTTTCTTCAAAGATCGAAGAAGGAGCCAAAGGTTGAAGCTTTCAGGTGGATCTATCTTCGGCGTAAGGTGACGAAGGGAAGAAGCCGATCCGGACCACCTTCGAGGTTTGAAGACGAAGGAGTTCAAGACAAGAAAGGTATAAACCCCCTAACCTAGTAGTTAATGACTCCTAGTTAGGTTGTTAGTTAGATGTTGAACAAAGATCTGGGTTTTGAGTCCATGTTACCACCACTAAGAAAATTGTTTTTCATCAAATTCCGCATGCCCGAAAGTACCGGGAGAGGTAGCATGGACTTACAGTGGTATCAGAGCCTAGTTAAACTCTATCTAACATGTTAGCAAAGTAGCTAGAAGATCGATCAAAGAAAAAGTCCGAAATGAACCCCGATATCATACTTGCTGTCGATTTTTTATGTTCTGTAAATTTAATAAATCATGCATCAAAAATCGACTCAGGGTTTTTACAGTGCACTGTAGAAAGACGGTCCCCTGATCTCATCATTTCACCGCGGAAACGCGGCAATAGCTTGCTATTGCCGCGGTTCCGCGGCCGTCTTGGCTCCTCTCTGGTTGTTCTTTGCTACAGTGTGCTTATTGGGGTATTTTAGGAATTTTGGTATATGTATTTTCAGCCCAGATTTTCCAGAACGAAAATTTTGTGTTTGGGGCCTAAAAATCCGTATTTTTGATCGAACTTCTAAAAGACTTTAGCTGACGGGTTTTTCTGTAATGTAATATTTGTATTGAACGTCTGCTAATCGCTATATGTCGATTAGTGGGGGTTATACAAATCTGTGATCTGTAATGTTGCAGGAATGTGTATATGAATTCATTGGATTGTCGCTGGTGAATAGCCAGGGGTTGTGAGACGAGAGTTTTCTTTTCTTTCAATTCATGTAAATTTGTAAATTGATGTAATAATTATTTGTATGGCCGCACAACCGGGTCGGGGTTGTAGCCGTCATTGTATAATTTCTTTTTACTGTTTTTGCTCCTAGGATAGACCCATGGAGGGGGTGCACAAACTACCGGGTATGCCGAAGTGCTGAGTGGCCTACTCACGGAGTTGAGGGAGGTTGCTTCGCTTCGGGTACTTGGCGGGTAGTTTGCCGCACCCGTAGGGGTCTTGGGTGGGGTATTGGCTATTCACCGCGACCGTGTAATCTGCATTTCGTTACAGGCTCGTACGAATTGCAGGTTCCTAGTATATCCAATATGTTCATCTGTGATCTGAAATGTCTATCATTGCATATATCTATATATGATATTATTTAGGCGTTGCTTATGTTTTACAGCCGCGCTAGCCCAGCCCCCGCTCTGTCGTTAATTAAGTAACCTAACGGGTAATGACGAGGCCCCGTGGCGAATGTGAATGGCATAAGCGTACGTCATATTTTGGTTGTTTTCTGTAATGGTAGGATTAAATGATGGGACACATTAAAAGAACTAATGCAAGAATATCACGCATTAAAAGAACTAATGCAAGATAATAAACCAAGCTAAAGTCGTTGGAACACTTTCGAAAAACCACTCGGTTCTTTTCAAAACCAACTTTTAATTGTGGAGCTTGAGCCACTCCTTTTAAAAGCTATCTCGTTCCATCGACTATATCAAGTTCACTATGTTCACGGTTTCGCCAAAACCATTCGTAGCCCTCCGTCGTTTCACATGTATAGTCAATAGTATTCAAGCTATGTATGTTGGCTAAAGTTAAGGCATAGTGATTGGTAGCAATTGGGTGTTCATGTGTAGCATAGATAGATGCGTTGGTTTGGGACAGTCGTACTGCCATTTTGGCCAAAGTCAAGGGTAGGTACGGGTGGATCCAAATTAACCTGGATAATGACGGGTTGAACTTGACATGTGACTTATGATATTTTGGCCAAAGTCAAGGTCATAAGAGCATGGGGCAAAAAATCCACATCGGGAGTTTCATAAGTACTGAAACTTGCTAGATTTGCATACAATTTGGAGTGTGATGATTCTGGTAGGATTCCTTCAGTTTCGTCACGCGATGATATTTGGATCCCGATCCTACTGTGAGTATATGCTACTCCTCGGGAAATTTCTCACTAAACGATCAATGCCATAAACCTAGTAGGTGCCTAGAAAGGTGTTAGCGGGGCTACGCCCCCACGGAAAAGAGGTTCTTGAATTAAGGAACTTAATGAAAACCTCCCTCGAAGTACCGACACTAGCCTGGCTGAACGGTTAAGCAAGTATTGTGCGGTGGGATTGATCCCGACTAATTCTTCCTTTATGGTTTGAGGAGGGATTCGAGAAACAGTGGGAGCCATCCTGTTTAGACAAACTAAAAACCACTCTAAACTTGCAAGAGCATCATGCTGAGTGTTTCTTTTCTCTCTCCTAATTGCAGCGACCAATCGACATGACTGGACTTAAGTTATTACTAGATAAAAACATACTGACAGGGCCAAACTACAAAGATTGGCTCAGGAATGTCAAGATGGCAATCACTTACGGCAAGCTGGGGTATCTTCTTACCACCAAAGCTCCCCATGTCCCTGGTCCCACTTCCAGCGTTGCGGATAATGAAATCCGTAAGACTTGGGAGATTGATAGCGCGAAGGCCAAGTGCCTCGTGCTTGCCTCTATGGAGAATGAACATCAAAGGAGGCACGAGAATATGGACCTGGAATCCATATTTCTTCATACAAAAGAACTGTATGGAGAGCAGTCTCGTATCGCAAGATACGAAGCGTCGAAAAAGTTATTTTCGGCAAGGTTCGCCGTCGGATCATCAGTAGCAGAACACGTGCTTAAGATGATCGGCTACATTGAGGAGCTCGCGGACCTAGGGACCACATTGGAGTGTGAGCTCTATACGGACTTGATTCTCCAGTCCCTTCCTTCCACTTACGCCCAGTTTATACTGAACTTCAACTTACAAGAAAAAGAGGTTGAACTTTCAGAGCTCCTCAACATGCTGAGGAGCGCAGAGGGCACCCTACAGAAAGGTAGGGAAACATCCACTTTGTTTGTAGGAGGATCATCTTCTTCTAGGTCCAAGGCGAAAGCCAAGGGAAAGAAGAAGAAAGCCCCCGCCAAACCAAGGGGCGGTGTTAGTAAAGTGGATACGAAGGGAAAAGCAAAAGCAACAAAGAAAGCGGGGAAGCTTGTGGATAAGGAAGAATGCTTCTATTGTCATAAGAAAGGACACTGGAAGAATGATTGCAGGGCCTGGAAGGCCAGAACACAGGAATTGAAGCAGGTTGCAGCTTCAGCTTCAGGTGTGTATGTTATTGAAAACTGTCTTTCAATAAACTCTACTTCCTGGGTATTGGATACCAGATCAGGATCTCATATCTGTAATTCTTTACAGGCGTTGAGAAACCGTAGTGTTTTGAAGGCAGGTGACATGACCCTCAGAGTTGCAAACGGTGCTAGCATGGAAGCTAAAGCCGTGGGGGACTATCACCTGGGAATGTCAGATGGACATGTTTTGGTTTTGCGTAATTGCTTTTTTGTACCCAACGCAACTTGTAATATCATTTCTGTATCTTTAGTTTCTAAAGAAGGTTATGAATTTGCGTTTGTAAGTAATGTTGTAAACATTCACCTTAATCAAGTTTTGATTGGGTCAGGTACATTGAGTAATGGTATATACGTATTAAACCAACCACAGATTTTCAACGTCCAGAATACATATAAAAGAAAGTCTCCGGAAATAAATCAGACTTTCTTATGGCATTGTAGACTGGGTCACATCAATGAGAGAAGGTTGACGAAGTTACATACAGAAGGATATTTGAATCCGTTCGAATATCAATCGTATGCCACTTGTCAATCCTGTCTCAAAGGAAAGATGACAAAAACTCCGTTCACTGAACACAGAGTAAGAGCGAGCGAGCTCTTGGGACTCGTACACAGCGACGTGTGCGGTCCAATGTCTACACATGCGCGAAGCGGTTATTCTTACTTCATTACTTTTACGGATGACTTTTCAAGGTACGGTTATGTCTTCTTAGTGAAACATAAGTTCGAAGCCTTTGGAAAGTTCTAGGAATATAAGAATGAAGTAGAAAAACAAACCGGCAAAAGTATCAAGATTCTAAGATCGGATCGAGGTGGAGAATACTTAAGTGCCGAGTTCCTGGACTATTTAAAAGAGAACGGAATTTTCTCTCAGCTTACTCCTCCATACACTCCGCAACATAACGGTGTATCGGAGAGACGGAACCGAACCCTATTGGATATGGTACGGTCCATGATGAGTAACGCTGAGTTACCGCGATCATTCTGGGGATATGCGCTAGAATCAGCTGCATACCTTTTGAACCGAGTTCCTATTAAGACTGTGCCTACTACACCATATGAGATGTGGTGTGGGAAGAGACCCTATCTTAAGCACATTAAGACATGGGGATGTCCAGCTTTTGTTAAAAAGCAGCATGCGGACAAGCTCGAGGCACGCTCAGTACAGTGCAAGTTTGTGGGATATCCAAAGAACTCCAAGGGATATTTCTTCTACTGCGAAGAGGAACAAAAAGTTATTGTTTCTCGTCATGCCCACTTTCTAGAACACCAGTTCTTAGAAAAGGAAATTAGTGGGAGCGCAGTAGAACTGGAAGAAATTCCAGAACCACAGACTATTACTGAAAGCTTAGTGGAACCAGAGGGTTCAAAAGAACATGACATTCCTACGCCGCTCCGTAGGAGTAGTAGGCAGTCTCATCCGCCTGAGAGATACTACGGTTTTCTCATCGACGGGGATAGAGAGGATTGCATCATAGATTATGATGAGCCTATTAGCTTCCGGCAAGCCGTTCAGAGCGTCGACTCGGTAAAATGGCTGGATGCAATGCGGACCGAAATGGAGTCCATGCACACCAACAAAGTATGGACGTTGGACATTGCTCCAGACGGGGTAAAACCCATAGGATGCAAGTGGATCTTCAAAAGGAAGATTGGTGTAGATGGACAGGTTGAGACCTATAAAGCTAGACTGGTAGCAAAGGGTTTTCGTCAAAGACCTGGTTTGGACTATGACGAGATCTTTTCTCCAGTAGCTATGCTGAAATCCATTCGGATCCTTCTTGCCATTGCTGCCTTCCATGATTATGAGATTTGGCAGATGGACGTAAAGACTGCTTTTCTAAATGAAAATTTAGAGGAGTGTGTCTATATGGACCAGCCAGAGGGTTTCATTCAAAGTGGGAGCAGCGGAAAGGTATGCAAGTTGCTTAAGTCCATCTATGGACTAAAGCAGGCATCGCGGAGTTGGAACATCTGTTTTGATGAGACGGTCAAGTAATTTGGCTTTATCAAAAATCCAAATGAACCATGCATCTATTGTAGATTTGTAGCGAGAACTGTAGTATTCCTCGTTTTGTACGTGGATGACATTCTTTTAATAGGAAATGACATTCCTATGCTACAATCTGTCAAGGGGTTCTTGTCACACAGGTTCTCCATGAAAGACCAGGGTTATGCCTCATACATCCTGGGGATCCGGATCCATCGTGATAGATCCAAGAGGATATTAGGACTTTCACAGTCCAGGTAAATCGACACCATACTGAAAAGATTCAGTATGGAAGATTCCAAGCGCGGTAACCTACCGGCTTGTCACGGGATCACCCTCTCTAAAGAGATGTCTCCCAAGACTGATTTGAAGAGGGATCGCATGTCTATTATACCCTACGCTTCTGCGGTAGGCTCTATAATGTATGCGATGTTGTGTACCAGACCGGAAGTAGCTTATGCACTGAGTGTGGTAAGCCGGTATCAGTCAAACCCTGGGGGGCAACACTGGATAGCGATAAAGAGCATTCTCAAGTACCTGAGAAGGACTAAGGAGATGTTCTTGGTGCATGGCGGAAAAGACCTCCAGATCGAGGCCTTTGCTGACTCCAGCTTCCAGAGTGACAAGGTTGATTCCAAGTCCATGTCGGGTTTTGTCTTTACCCTCAATGGAGGGGCGGTGTGTTGGAAGAGTTCCAAACAGGAAACCGTTGCAAACTCGACGATGGAAGCGGAATACATCGCTGCATCTGATGCCGCAAAAGAAGCTGTCTGGATGAGGAAGTTCTTGAAAGAGCTTCAGGTGGTTCCGTCCATTGTTGATCCAATACCTCTGTATTGCGACAACAACGGGGCTATAGCTTTAGCGAAGGAACCCAGGTCCCATCAGAGATCCAGACAGATCTTGAGGCGGTATCACCTAATCAGGGAGATCGTGGATCGCCAGGAGATCGAGGTTCGGAGAGTCGCTTCAGAAGATAACACTGCAGATCCATTCACCAAGGCCTTGCCCCAGACTCAGTTCGAGCGGCTGATCGAGATGATAGGTCTTCGATACGCCAGTACATGGCCTTAGTGCAAGTGGGAGATTGTTAGTGTATATGCCCTAGAGGCCATTACTGTATCATACTAGTTTGTATATTACTTAATGGAAGCTTGGGATATTCACCTTGTATATACAATCTTGCTCAAAATAGTAGTATGCTACTTGGTTTGTTTCTACTTCAATGTGTACATGTGTTTATTTTAGTATATCGCTTATACACATTAGTGGAGCCCTTAGGATCTTTGCTTGATTACCAGCGTTGTGATGGCAGTCACACTAGTGGGGCTGGGTAATCTATAAGCACATCCTTATGCAGGTCCCTGGTCGCAGGACTATCGAGACAGGGCATCGATACTCCGGAGTAGACTAGCGCATGCGCTTCTCATCCCAGTGTGGGAGACGGTCTGTCCCACAGCCGTCAGTACGTCGTACTTGAGATAGTATGCGGGTGCTCGTTAGGTTACGAGTATACTGGACAGGACTCGTCGGGAACTGACTAGTTGGTATTATGCCTATCGTCAGTTATCAGTTCCCAGGTGACATGAGTACAGCTTAGTCCGCTGACTTGACACTGTCACTTTGCCTCGAGTGTGTTCCCACTGTACTTTGATTGCTACCCTGCCATGGCTCAAAGGAGTCGTGCAAACAGGTAGTAGTTGGGTGCAGTCCCGAAGCACTTGGAGGCAGTGACGGTTAGACAGGATTCGTCTCTCCCGGTATTAGGGGTTGACATCACGCTATGTCTAGGAGAGCCATTACACGAGTAGTCCCTGGCCAGGGCAAACGAGATATACTGGTAGGCTTCCAGTGTTATCTCAGGGTGTTTTGGGCTTCACTCCGACACGACTTGTACCGCTATTGGGGGACTGACGTTTACCGCCCCCTAGGCCCGCCATGCGATGTATCAGACGAACAGACCGGACTGTACGGAGAATGTCATATTCAGGCTCAGTAGGAGTTCAGATGGGTTTCGCCTCATCAGTCTTCTTGTCGGCATCTACCTGGGAACCGTTACGCACAGCTGGTGCTGCTTGCGGTCTGTGGTTAAACCCACTGCCAGCGTAGTGTCGAGTCTTTAGAGTCCCACACAGAAAGCTATTCGCCTTTAGGCAAAAGAGTAGAGGTCGCATGGTTTTGCGGCAGGTCGCATGGTTTTGCGACAGGGTTCGGTCACATCCATGCACTTATGCACGTACAGTGTCCGGACAATTTACACTAGCGGGCTTTGGTTTAAGCCAGATCCTAGTGTACTTATTGGGATTGGATTTATCCAGTTAGCATTCGTGTTCCTCGGAACGCGGATGCGGTTGTGTATGCACAGTTGACGGAGAGACAGAGGCAGAGGATTCTCATTAGGGTTGTTGACAGTTGACCGTTGACTATTGACTTTTTTCTCAACCCTAATGAGAATATGATATGTGATTAACAATTATATTAATTAAGTATTATAGTGACATGGTTGTTGAGGAGTTGACTTTATTGACTTGTTGACTTTGTTGACCGGTTGACTAGGCTTGACTAGTTGACCATCATGATAACCATAGCTATCATTTCATGGGAAAGACTTTTGCTTGCTTGCTCTTTTGTGCAAAATGAGTGCATGAAATGATATGGAATGGTTGCTTAAACCATCACATAATACTTGATTGATATGATATGTTATGATTGTTTTTGGATTATGAGAGCCAAATGAGAAAAGTTTTCTCTCATTCTTTCATGCTCATTCTCTCTCTTGTTCTTGAGCTCTCATCTCCTCCTCTTGCTGTCCCTCTCATGACTCTATGGTTCACTTGTCTCATGAGTTGAGAACCAAGAACCATAGATAAAATCCCATACAAACTCTTCTCTACTCACTCTAGTTCAAAAGGTTAAGCAAACCGAGTGAACTAGTTTCTTCAAAGATCGAAAAAGGAGCCAAAGGTAGAAGCTTTCAGGTGGATCTATCTTCGGCGTAAGGAGACGACGGGAAGAAGCCGATCCGGACCACCTTCGAGGTTTGAAGACGAAGGAGTTCAAGACAAGAAAGGTATAAACCCCCTAACCGAGTAGTTAACGAATCCTAGTTAGGTTGTTAGTTAGATGTTTAACAAAGATCCGGGTTTTGAGTCCATGTTACCACCTCTAAGAAAATTGTTTTTCATCAAATTCCGCATGCCCGAAAGTACCGGAAGAGGTAGCATGGACTTACAGCTAAGTGGTGCTTGTTTGTTGCATAAATGGGACTGGTTAGGACAGTCGTGCGGCCTTGTTGACTCCGTCAAGGGCACGTACGGGTGGGTTTAATGCAATCCAGATAATGACGGGTTGAACTTGACTATGACTCTTTGATTTGTTGAGTCTGTCATGGTCACTTGGGTCCTAGGGGTAAAAACACACATCGGGAGTTTCTAAAGAAACTGAAACTTGCCAGGCATGCGCATACCTTCTAGAGTGTGATAATGTGAGTGGATTCCGTCACGTTATCATGCGATGATAGTTGGATCCCGATTCCCACTGATGAGTTGGTTTACTCCTCGGGTGATCCCGACTAATTTTTCTTTCAAGTTTGGAGGAGAATTTGAGGTTACGGTGGGAGGTTTCCTGATTAGATAAATTGATAACCATTCTGATCTAGGTTAGAGTACACGCTGAGTGTTTCTTTTCTCTATCTCTTTGGCAGCGACCATGACCCGACCCTTGACTATGACTCAGTGACCAAGTTGACCGAGCCTTCTTAAACACTGGCTTTTGGATTGTCTGAGTTGCATACCTCATTGCCACTCCTACTTTTACCTTTTTCTCCAGGACACCCCGTATTACTATGAACGTCCACTTCCATTGGATAAAACTATCGTATGGTTATATATGAACTCGAAGGAATTTATTCGAGGATGGTTTCTGGTTCTGGAGAAAACGAATAGGACTATTCAGTTGTCTTTTCCTTTTACCTTCTCTCAGGTTGCGAGTGCTTCTTGGATTAGGAACGTACACCTATTTCGCAAATTGGATAGTCTTCTTCCAAACCATAGGCTGGTGCTGAAAGGTAGGAAATGAAGAAAACCAATTAGCCAAACTAAGGTGTACAGAAGGTATTAAGTAAAGACAAATAAAGGGATTAGAAGGAGGGCGAAGTAAATTGCGACTGCTATTCATGACCAAACCAAGTATTTCATTACCACTCCCACTTCACCTTTGTATTTCTCCAGGACACTCTGTATCGCTATGAAGATCCACAGTTTATTTGGATACTCCATCGTATGGTTATATACGAACTCGAAAGAAACTTGTTCCAGTTCGAGGATGGATTCTGGTTCAGAAGAAATAGGAATAAGGTTTATTCAGATTTCTTTTTTCATCACCTTCTCTCGTATTGCGAGTGCTCCTAGGATTAGGACAGTACACCCATTATACTTAATGGATAGTCTTCTTCCAAACCATAGGCTGGTGCCGAACGGTAGGGAAGGAAGAAAACCATTTAGCCTAAGAGGGTGTACAGAAGGTAATGACTAAAGACATATAAAGGGATTTGGAGAGATGGCAAAGAAATATATGGCTACAGTTGTGAATATGGATAATTGAATAGGCATTAGTAGGAATACCGGGATACCCCATCGAAACATTTCAATATTTCAGTTTCACTGTGTACTGTTAAAAGAAAACTGATTTCCTAATTAGTCCTTACTCCTGGGTATGTATTTACCAGGTATGATTCTCACATCTGTATGGTTTTACAGATGATGGGCGGGAGTAAGTTATTGGGAATTAGGTGATCATCCTCATTATATCGGAATTCGTTGTAATTGGTGATATTTGAGGAAATCACCTGGGTTGTTTGCCGGACGGCAAATATTTGGTTTTGAATATCCGTTGTTATGAACCAAATTCAAATTGATATATCTGTACGTCTATTTTTATAGAGTGAGATATACCTTTTTGAAATTATGTCTATGACATTTACTTATATCAGTAGATGGTTAGGTAAGGAGCATTGAACAGCGGTGTAATTCTTCTTAACCATAAGTACAGTTTTCAACCTACGATACACAGGGATTGAGTTATTGAACTCAGGAGACTTATACAGAGTATTGTATGTTGTCCAGTGTCCATTAGGACAGAAGGGTTGATACTCGTACTATATTCTGTTTACTTGTGACTTCTCTAGTTCTTAGACATGTGTTTCATAGAAATACAAGGTCCAAGTTTTGAGAAGTTATAGTTATAAGAGTAAAGTAGAGAACCAAGTGTTGCAAGTATCAGGATTCTTCAAGGTGATCGAAGATGTAGATACTTGCGTATGGTATTCAGATGATAGTAATGATTAAGAGAACTAGCTTATCTTTCAGGTTACTCATAATTGGAAGTATTCCTAAGTTGAGTAACGCTGATAAGCCTCCTTCCATTTAGTTGACATGCACTGGAGACAGCTGCATGATTTGAATCTGGTTCAATTAAATCAGTGTCTCTATTTCTATATTGGATATAGAACAGTTCATATCTTAACGATGTTAAGGTACGGGGAGTTGTCCGGCTTATGCTTGAAACCAGACTCTGGATAACTCAAGGCACGTTTCTGTAATGGCTGTTTGTGGGTTGACCCAGGCTATGACGAGGGTTGTCTTTCTACCATCTGGAAGATCAATAGTGATATTGTTCTTGACTCTCCACAGTTTTAATAAAAATGGATTTTTTTCAGAAAACAGTAGTGGGAGTATGGTATAGAACTGGAAGTGATTCCAGAACCGCAAACGATCACTAAAAATTCGATAAGAACCTAAAGATTCAATGTGGTTTGACATTCCATTGGCCACTCCGCAGATATGATGGGTAACCTCAGGCACTCGATAGGTACTTCGGTATGCTTAAGGACGGTGGCAGGGAGGTTCTTGTTTACCCAGATTTGCCATTGATGTTGTTCCAGACTGTGAGGTCCGGCAGGAGGATGAGTATAGCATCGTTCTAAACTATTTTTAGAAGTGTACGTGTATATGACTCTGCCAGAGGGTTGTCGTGGTCAGTGGGAGCAGCGGAAGCATTGGTAGACAAGTGGCTTATGTCTATTTATAGACTAAAGCAGATATAGCGCAGATAGATCATCTATTTCTGATGTGACAGTCGTAGATTTGACTTCATCAGAATAGGGGATGGATCTGTTAAGAAGATAGTAGGGTGTGATGTCCTGGTATTTGGATGACATACACAGAGTAGGAAGTAAAATTCCTATACTACGAACGGTTATACTTTGGTTGTCACACAGTGGTTTCTCCACAAAGGACTTGGATATTATATCAGACATTCTGGTTACTAGATCTATGGTTTTAGATCTAGATATGGGTAGTTTCCCAATCTGGGTACTTAGACAGCATTCTAAAGGTGTTTTAGAATGGACGACTCCTGGCACGGTAGTATACCTGCAGGTGATGGAGTCACCCTCTTTAAAGGTGTCTTACAGACTAAAGGGGAGAGGGATGTGCATGAATGGCAGATCACTTGCTTAGGCAATTGAGTCAATCATGAGATGTCAAGTACCACAACAAATGTTGCTTTTGCAGAAGGTGCAATAAGCTGATATTGATCCAATCCTGGAGAAACATTCGGAAGCAGTTTTAGAACATAAGTGGATGTTCTAGGGATATGATAACGACAGCCTCATTCGGGAGACTGTTATCATTCCAGGCTTCCAAGGTGACTTGGATGACAGAATGACTGTCAGAGTTTTAGTTTTCCCTCTGACGAGGGGCAGTATTTTGGACAGGTGGTCCAGGCGAATACTGAGGGAGGCATGGCGCAAGATACTGATTAAGTTCAATTGACGATACAGTCTAAGAAGTTTGGATTTGGAGTTTATTTATGAACTAGGTCCCATCAGACATCCAAACATATTCTAAGACAGGCATTGCTCATTTCGGGAGATGGGTTTCTCCGCGAACTTGAGATAAAGAGCGACATAGAAAGAAACATTAGGGCGGATCCACTGACTGAGGCTATTCCTCGAATGCAATAGTATCGGAAACGAGCTTTGTGAGACTGACTAGTAGAGGAGTTGGGTGTTCGGTATCACACGGGCTGTGAGTATGCGACATCGCAATAATTAGCCTTGAGTGCAAGTGGGAGATTGTTGGAGATAGTGCCCTCAGAGTCAATTATTGGATCACAGGCACGTGATTGCAATGATTGAGGGAGGACCTATACCGGTAGGACAGTCTTACTCAAGATGATAGTATGCTATCTGGTTTATTTTTATCTTTATCGTCGTGTACTATTTCAGGTGACCTTACAGGTCACTATTGCACGTTGATAGAGCCCTTAGGATTCTTGCTTGACGGCCAGCAGTATGATGGCGATCATATACGTGGGAGCTGGGGTCTATAAGCACATCCTTAAAAGGTCCCTAGTCGTGGGAGTTTTTGAGACAGGGCATCGATACTCCAGAGTAGACTAGTGTATACAGTCGAGACCCTGACGAGGGGCGGGGGCCAGTCTCACAAGCCACTGGTGTCAGTTGGTTCACCTAAGATGTATACAGGTGCTCATTGGGTTATGAGTACACCGGACAGGACTCGCCGAGAACATGCTAGTTGGGATTATACCAGACGTCATATAGCAGTTCCCTGGTGACATGTGTATAGGTTAGTTCATCGACCTGAGATCGTCATTTGTCTCGTATGAGTTCCCACTGTGCTTTGATTACTACCCTACCATGGCTCAAAGGAGTCGTGCAAACAGGTTTTAGTTGGGTACAGTCCCGATCCACATGGAGGCAGTGAGCGGATCGGCAGGGGTTTCGTCTCTCCCGGTTTTGGGGGTGAGATCACGCTGTGTCTAGGAGAGCCATTACACAAAGCCCTCGTCCGAGGCAGGAGATTTACTGGTAGGTATTCCACAAGTATCTCAGGGTGTTCTGGGCTACACTCTGACACGACTTGTACCGCTTATGGGGGTCTGAATTTTACCAACCCCCTAGGCCCGCCATGCGATACTCATAGACGAACGGACCGGAATGTACGGATATTGTCACTGACAGGCTCAGTAGGGTGTCAGGATGAGTTCGCTCATCGACCTCCCTTTTAGTCAATACTTGGTAGCCCGTTACGTACGGCTAATACCTCCGACATGCTAGTGGTTAAATCCACAGCCAAAGTATTGACGAGTCTTTAGAGTCCCCCACAGACAGTTTCTCAAGTTTCGGGCGAAACATTGTAGAGGCCGTATGTTATATGGCAGGGTTTGATCTTATACGTGCGGTATTGCACGGATCATGATCGGACGGATCATACTGGTGGGCTTTGGTTTAAACCGGATCCTAGTATTAAATTTGTTGGATTACTTTAGTCGCATCGCATTCGCATTCAGTCGGAATGCGGGTGTAGGTATGTATATACTGGTGAGGGGTATCCTTGTGATCCTTCACGAGTTTACTTTAGATGTTGCCGGATTTTCTTTGTTATGGCAAATATTTGGATTAATGTTTGCTTAAGGAAATAATGAGCTAGAAATTATCATGACAATGCATTAATGTGACATAGACTTATATCATGAGTCATGGTCTCTTTTTTAGCAAATGTGTCACATTAATGAATTTTTTTATGACATGAAATGAGATGGAGAGAGAGAGGGGCTGCCTAGTGTTCGTAGTGAGCTCTCATATTATTCTACTCTCACTCACTCTCATTATTGATAGCATCAAAAAGAAAAGAAAAGATGAGAAAGCCTTCTCTTCTTCTTCTTCTTCTTCTTCTAGCTCATTGTCTTCCTCCAATGGCAACAACTTCAACCTCCATCCAAGCCATGGATGCAAAGAGACAAAGTGATCACAACATTCTCTACAACACCTTGGACGTGTCGGCTAGCACACTTCGTGGCCGAGTTGCTTCGGATGAAGCGGGAGCCCGTAAAAAGAACTGATGATGTGGTGCCCTTTCCGACGAGGAGATGATGACCGGAGTTGCCGCGGGGAGATCGGGATGGTGGCCGAAGACCGAAGGACACGGATCGCTCGGTATAGCTCTCTACCCTTTCTCTTGATTGCTAGCATTAGGTTAATGGTTATGATCCGGGGTTTTAGGATGTGATAGTGCCGGTTTCCAAGTCAAGAAAAATTTTCGTTTCCGCATTTTGGCCAAGGAAAGACGGCCGGGGCACTACCGTAGTCCTACAACTCCCATGACTAGGAACATTTGAAGGATGTACTTACCGACTACCTCTGCCCCACTAGTATGATCTGCATCATAATCCTTGTAGTCAATTACTCATCCTGAGGACTTTATCAACATGTAATAGAGAGACAATAGGTGTACACGTTAAGATAAAGAGCAATGATTGAATGATTTTCTTTAACTTATGCGCTTTTAAAAGAAGAATCAAAAATATTTAGTAACCGCAATCAAGAACGACGTCGCTTTGAAGCTAGCCGGTGTGTACGGGTTGTGTAAGTCTACGCTAGCACCCCGGCAGTCTACAGACGCCAAATGCGGAACAAAAAACTTTTAACTGGCGCTATCGTATACTTTAACCCGGATCTGCCATTATTGCTAAACTAACAAACTGTAAAGAGTGTAGAAAGGTTATACCGAACGATCCGAGTCCTTCGTTCTTCAACCATCATCCCACGCTCCGTTGCGGCTGCTCCGATCTCGTCGATCTCCGATATCCTCGTCGAGGTGGCACCACATCACCGATTCTTTAAACGGGCTCCCGCCTCTGACTTGAGGCAACTCGATCGTCAAGTTTGCTAAAAGAGACGACCAAGAATGATGTAGAGAATGAGTAGATGACTTTGTCTCACTTCGTCCAAATCCGTGGACGATCGGTTAATGAAGTTGCCGTGGAAATCGGGTGATGGAATGAAATGAACTGTAAAATTCCATACACCACGAATACTATCATAATCTTTTTCCCAATGAATCAAGTAACCAAATGAGAGAGGGGATGGGCCTTTCTTATATAGAGAAGGAGGAGGGTGAGTGTAGGAGCAAAGAAGGAGGGTGATAATAAACCTAAAGCTTATCATAACCATTCAACAAAGCATGAGTCACAAAGAGTGATTAATGCAAACCAATGAACATAAAACAACTCTCCCTTGCATTAAATGAATCATTAATGGCACTAATGACTCACTAGCCTCATCATCACTTCTAGAAGCTTCTAGAATGATGACTCACTCATATCTGAAGAAAAGATAAATCCGTCTTTAACCGAATGTTAAAAGACGGCTGATAGAAAACTGGAAACTGGCAACTTCCAAAAGTGATCCTGAAACGACTTTCAGGATAACCCCGAAACAGGATAAATATACCCGCATTTGTATTACGACCGAATACAAATGCAAATAAGACAAAGATATTATACCTACTCAATATAATACTCGGATCCGGCTTAAACCAAAGCCGACCAGTATTATCTGCCCGAAAACTGACACGTGCGTAAACGCACGTGCAATTTCCGAACCCTGCCATAAAACCATACGGCCTCTGCAACGTTTCGCCCGAACTTGGGAAACTGTCTGTGGGGGACTCTAATGACTCGTCAGTACCCTGGCAGTGGGTTTAACCACAAACCGTCAGCGGCACTAGCAATGCGTAACGGCTGCCCACGGACTGACCTCAAGGGATGCCGATGAGCGCACTCATCCGGAAAACCCTACTGAGCCTAACAGTGACAATGTATATACGGTCCGGTCCGTTCGTCAATGAGTATCGCATATCTGCCTAGGAGGCTAGTAACGTCAGACCCCCAATAGCAGTATAAGTCGTGTCGGAGTGAAGCCCAATTACACCCTGAGATACTACTGGAGTACCTACCAGTAAATCTCCTGCCATGGCCATGGACTTTGTGTAATGGCTCTCCTAGACACAGCACGACCTCGCCCCCAATACCGGGAGAGACGAATCCCCTGCCGATCCGCTCACGTGCCTCCATATGGCTCGGGACTGTACCCAAAAACTACCTGTTTGCACGACTCCTTTGAGCCGTGGTAGGGTAGAAATCAAAGCACAGTGGGAACTCACACGAGACAAATGACGACCTCAGGTCGATGAACTAACCTGTACACATGTCACCAGGTAACTGCTATCTGACGATAGGTATAGTACTAACTAGCAGATTCCCGGCGAGTCCTGTCCGGTGTACTCATAACCCAATGAGCACCTGTATACATCTTAGGTGATCCAACGGACACCAGTGGCTTGTGAGACCGGCCACCGCCCCTCGTCGGGGTCTCGACTGTACACACTAGTCTACTCCGGAGTATCGATGCCCTGTCTCGAAACTCCCACGACTAGGGACTACAATTAAGGATATGCATATAAACTACCCAACTCTCACGTATATGATAGCCATCATACTGTTGGTAGTAAAGCAAGATCCTAAGGGCTCTATCAAAGTGTAACATGCAATCAGTCACCTGAACATGTACACGACTGATAAAGGCAAACCAGATAGCATACTATCATCTCGAGTAAGACTGTGCTACCGGGATAGGTCCTCCGCAATCATTGCAATCACGTACCTGCGATCCAATAATTGACTATGAGGGCACTATCTCCAACAGGTTGGTCCCACTTGCACTCAAGGCTAATATTGCGATGTCGACTACTCACAGCCCGTGTGAAACCGAACAACCAACTCCTCTACTAATCAGTTTCACAAAGCCCGTTTGTAAAACTATTGTGTTCGAGAAATAGCCTCGGTGAGTGGATCCGCCTAGAAGTTTCTTTCTGTATCTCTCTTAATCTCAAGTTCGCGGAGAAAGCCATCTCCCGAATTGAGTAGTACCTGTCTTAGAATATGTCTGGATATCAGATGGGACCTTAGTTCATAAATGAACTCCATATCCAAACTTCTTAGAATGTATGGATCACTGAACCTAATCAGTATCCGGCACCATGCCACCCACAGTATCCTCTGGATCCACCTGTCCATAATACTGTCCCTCGTCAGAGGGAAAACTAAAACTCTGACAATCACTATGTCATCTATGTCACCTTTGAAGCCTGGAATGATAACCGTCTCCCGAAAGAGGCTGCCGTTATCAAAACCGTAGAACATGTACCAATGTTCTAAAACTGCTTCCTTATGTTTCTCCAGGATTGGATTAATAAAAACTTATTGCATCTAGTGCAAAAACAACATCTGGTGTGGTACTTGACATCTCATGATTGACTCAATAGCCTAAGCAAGTGATCTGTCAATCATGCACATCCCTCTCCCCTTTAGTCTATACGACACCTTTAGAGAGGGTGACTCCATCACCTGCAGGTACACCACCATGCTAGGAGTCATCTATTCTAAAAACCATTAGAATACTGTCAAAGTACCCACATTGGGAAACCACCCAAATCTAGATCTAAAACCATAGATCCAGAAACCAGAATGTCTAATATTATATCCATGTCCTGTCTGGAGAAACAACTGTGTGACAACCATAGTACAACCGATCGTAGTATAGGAATTTTACTTCCTACTCTGTGTATGTCATCCTGATACCATGACATCACACCCTACTACCTTTTTAACTGATCCATCCCCTATTCTGATTGAAGTCAAACCCATGACTGTCACATCAAAATTAGATGATCTATCTCCGCTATAACTGCTCAAGTCTATAAATAGACATAAGCTACTTGCCCACCATGCTTCCGTTGCTCCCACTGACTACGACAACCCTCCTACCGGGTCTCATAGCCTGGAACAACTGTAGTGTCAAGTCTGGGTAGATAAGAACCTCCCTGTCACCGTCCTTGAGCCTACCGAAGTACCTCTCGGGTGTCTGAGGTTACCTACCATATCTGCGGAGTGGCTATTGGAATGTCAAACCTGATTGAATGTATAGGTCCTATTAAATTTTCCTTAATCGTTCGCGGTTCTGGAATCACTTCCAGTTCTACCATACTCCCACTACTGTTTTCTGAAAAAGATCCATTTTTACTAAAACTGTGGCGAGTCAAGAACAATATCACTATTGATCTTCCAAATGGTAGAATATCAACCCTCGTCATAGCCAGGGTCAACCCACAAACAGCCATTACAGAAACGTGCCCTGAGTTATCCAGAGTCTGGTTTTAAGCATAAGCTGGACAACTCCCCATACCTTAATTTCTTTTAAGGTACGATCCATTCTATATCCAATACAGAAACTTTGGCACTTATTTAATTGGAACCATATTCAAATCATGCAGCTGTCTCCAGTGCATATCATCTTAATGGAAAGAGGCTAATCAGCATTACTCAACTTAGGAATCCATCCAATTATGAGCAACCTGAAAGAGAAAACTCGTTTCTCAAAATCATTACTATCATTTTAATACCAATCACAAGAATCTACATCTTCGATCTCTTTGAAGAATCCCGATACTTGTGATACCTGGTTCTCTACTTTATTCTTATACCCACAACTTCTCAAAACTTAGACCTTGTATTTCTACGAAACACTCGTCTAAATACTAGAGAAGTTATAAGTAAACAGAACATAGTACGAGGACCTACCCCTTTGTCCTGAAGGACACTTGGACAACATACAATACTTTGTATAAGTCCGCTGAGTTAAACAACTCAAAACCTGTGCGTCGTAGATAGAAAACTGTACCCTGGCGATTTCCTCAAATATCACCAATTACAACGAATTCCGATATAATGAGGATGATCACCTAATTCCCAATATCTTACTCCCACTCATCATCTGTAAAACCATACAGATATGAGAATGAAACCTGGTAAATACATACCCTTGGAGTAAGTGTCTAATCGGGAAAACAGTTTTTCCTTTAACAATGCACTGAAACATGAAAATGTTTCGTAGGGGTATCCTGGTATTCATAGTAATGCCTCTTCCATAATCCAATTCATGACTTCAACCGTATATTTTATTGCCATCTCTCCAAATCCCATTATTTTTCTTTAGTCGTTACCTTCTGTACACCATCGTTAGGCTAAATGGTTTTCTTCCTTCCCTACCGTTCGGCACCAGCCTATGGTTTGGAAGAAGACTATCCAGTAAGCATAATAGGTGTACCCTCCTAAACTAAGAAGTACTCGCATCTCGAGAGAAGGTGACGATAAAAGACAACTGAATAATACCTTATTCTTTTAAAGGTGAAATAGGAGCGGCGATGAAGTACGCGGTTTTGGTCGTGAATGATATCAGTCGCAATTTCCTTTGCCCTCTTTCTAATCCCTTTATTTTGTCTTTACATATTACCTTCTGCACACCCTACTTAGGCTAATTGGTTTTCTTTATTCCCTACCTTTCGGCACCAGCCTATGGTTTGGAATAAGACTATCAAATAAGCGTAATAGGTGTACTCTCCTAAACCAAGGAGCTCTCGCAACCTGAGAGAAGGTGATAATAAAAGACAACTGAATAAACCAATTCTATTTCTCCTGAACCTGGATCCATCCTCGAAGCAGTCCCTTCGAGTTCGTATATAACCATACGATGGCTCTATCCAATGGAAGTGGATATCCGTAGTAATACGGGTGTTCTGAGAAATTCAAAGGGTAAAAGAAGGAGTGGCAATGACTTATGCAACTCAGACAATCCAAAAGCCAGTATTTCAAGAAGGTTCGGTCAACCTGGTCACTGAGTCATAGTCTAGGGTCGGTCAAAGGTCGCTGCCAAAGAGAGAGAGAAAAGAAACACTCTGCGTGCACTCTAACCTAGATCAGAATTGTCATCACTTTATTTAATCCGGAAACCTCCCACTGTCCTGTCAAATTCTCCTCCAAACCTAAAGAAGAATCAATCGGGATCACCCGAAGAGTAAACCAACTCATCAGTGGGAATCGGGATCCAACTCTCATCGCATGATAACGTGATGGAATTCATCCACGTTACTCATACTCCAGAAGGTATGCGCATACTTGGCAAGTTTCAGTTTCTTTAGAAACTCCCGATATGATTTTTGCCCCATGCTCTTATAACCTTGGCGTTGGTCAAAATGTCATAAGTCACATGCCAAGTTCTACCCATCACTATCTTGTCAATTTGAACCCACCCGCACATGCCCTTGACGTTGGCCAAAATGGCAGAACGACTGTCCCAAACTAACTTATCTATCTATGCAACAATTGAATACCCAGCAGCTACCAAACACTATGCCTTGGCGTTGGTCAAAATACATAGCTTGAATACTACTGAATACCCAAAAGAAGTGACGGAGGGCTACGACTGGTTTTTGGCGAAAAACCTTTAGCGTAGTGAACTTGATATCGCTGAAGGAACCTGATAGCTTTTTTTTTAAAATATAGTGGCGAAAACCTTTTGCTAAAGAGGTCACTCCCGGTAAAGGGATCTCGGCTCTTTCCTCGTGGAATGAGGTGCAGGATATTCCACTGAATACCTCTATGCAAAGCAACTTGTAATCGACTATAGTGAAGTTATTACCCTGATGCAAACTTCTGTCCAAGGGGTCGGTCCCGGTGAAGGGATATCGGCCCTTGCCCCGTCGAATGAGGTGCAGGATATTCCACTGAATACCACTATGCATAACAAAAGAAAACGTCTTTGCAATAACACTTTTTAAAATTGTTCCAACAACTGTAAACAGGTTTGTTTTACTTTGCATTGATCAGAATCAACGCAGTCCCATCATTAAATCACACCAGAAAAGAACGAAAATAAAATGTACGTATATGCCATCCGCATTCGTCTCTGGGTCCCGTCATCACCCGTTAGGTTACTTAACTAACGACAGAGCGGGGACTGGACTAGCGCGGGTGTAAAACATATACAACATCTAATAGTATATAAGCCAATATACAATAATCGCTCCAGGCGTGATAATATGCAACATTACAGAAAAGTAATAAGCATCACAGAACAATACAGATATCTGGGATCCCCGAGTTTCACAGAGCCGCTGCTGAAACTCGACGTTCCCCTGTCGTGTGGATAGCCTGTGCAATGAAACCTAGACCCCTACGGGTGCGGCAAGTTACCCGCCAAAACCTGAAGCGAGGCAGTCCCCCACAGCATAGTGAATGGAACACCCGGCACTTCACGGAATCCGGTAAATTGAGCACCCCTCCTTGGGTCAACCTGTACCCCCTACGAGTGCGGCGAATAGTCTGCCAATTCTGAAGTGGGGACCCTCTGCCTCTCAAAGCCATGAAATGCGGGTTGCCCTCCAGAACCCGGCTATCCGTGCACTCCGTCTCGGGGCAAAACCTAGTACAGTAATGAAAAATAGTACAATAGGTACATCGACCGCAACCTGGTCGTGCCCCAAAAGAATATTATACAACAGGCAGTGACGGCTGTCCACAAGTTGGACGCTCGCCCCGCAATATCAAATATACAAATAAACTCAAACTGTACTACCATTGCACACTGCTATCCACCACGACAAATCCGCAACATCACAGCACAACACAGAACATCAACGCGAATGTCACGTTCGCAAACCCGTCTAAAAGAACTATAGCAATCAGACGCGGTTTACCGATCAAATGACATTCCCGGTCGGAGATATAATGTAAGCACTGTAAACTAACGTGTTTAAATTTCGATCGACCAAATATCAAAAAGTGGGCCCCACGACTTACTGGTGAACAGTAACAAAACCTGGGCCAAAACGATATGTACGAAAAACCCCAAAATCCAACAGAGAACACACAGAAAAAATTTGGTGCAGTGATCCCCTAGAACGGCCGCGGATGCGCGGCCAAACCATGGGTTTGGCCTCTAATCCGCGGCGATCTGGTGAGATCAATTGCTCAAATTTTGTCCGTACCCTTAAAAAAACCCTGCACGGATTTTTAAGACATGCAGAATTAATTTTTGAAGCCATTTAAAAATAACAGAAACTGTCGGGCTTGTATTTTGGAATTTTCGATTTCCGGTCGGATCGATGTTTTAAACGCGTTAGCACAAGTTAGTATAGCAAAATGGTTAGGCTCTGATACCACTGTAAGTCTACGCTAGCGCCCCGGCAGTCTACAGACGCCAAATGCGGAACAAAAAACTTTTAACTGGCGCTATCGTATACTTTAACCCGGATCTGCCATTATTGCTAAACTAACAAACTGTAAAGAGTGTAGAAAGGTTATACCGAACGATCCGAGTCCTTCGTTCTTCAACCATCATCCCACGCTCCGTTGCGGCTGCTCCGATCTCGTCGATCTCCGATATCCTCGTCGAGGTAGCACCACATCACCGATTCTTTAAACGGGCTCCCGCCTCTGACTTGAGGCAACTCGATCGTCAAGTTTGCTAAAAGAGACGACCAAGAATGATGTAGAGAATGAGTAGATGACTTTGTCTCACTTCGTCCAAATCCGTGGACGATCGGTTAATGAAGTTGCCGTGGAAATCGGGTGATGGAATGAAATGAACTGTAAAATTCCATACACCACGAATACTATCATAATCTTTTTCCCAATGAATCAAGTAACCAAATGAGAGAGGGGATGGGCCTTTCTTATATAGAGAAGGAGGAGGGTGAGTGTAGGAGCAAAGAAGGAGGGTGATAATAAACCTAAAGCTTATCATAACCATTCAACAAAGCATGAGTCACAAAGAGTGATTAATGCAAACCAATGAACATAAAACAACTCTCCCTTGCATTAAATGAATCATTAATGGCACTAATGACTCACTAGCCTCATCATCACTTCTAGAAGCTTCTAGAATGATGACTCACTCATATCTGAAGAAAAGATAAATCCGTCTTTAACCGAATGTTAAAAGACGGCTGATAGAAAACTGGAAACTGGCAACTTCCAAAAGTGATCCTGAAACGACTTTCAGGATAACCCCGAAACAGGATAAATATACCCGCATTTGTATTACGACCGAATACAAATGCAAATAAGACAAAGATATTATACCTACTCAATATAATACTCGGATCCGGCTTAAACCAAAGCCGACCAGTATTATCTGCCCGAAAACTGACACGTGCGTAAACGCACGTGCAATTTCCGAACCCTGCCATAAAACCATACGGCCTCTGCAACGTTTCGCCCGAACTTGGGAAACTGTCTGTGGGGGACTCTAATGACTCGTCAGTACCCTGGCAGTGGGTTTAACCACAAACCGTCAGCGGCACTAGCAATGCGTAACGGCTGCCCACGGACTGACCTCAAGGGATGCCGATGAGCGCACTCATCCGGAAAACCCTACTGAGCCTAACAGTGACAATGTATATACGGTCCGGTCCGTTCGTCAATGAGTATCGCATATCTGCCTAGGAGGCTAGTAACGTCAGACCCCCAATAGCAGTATAAGTCGTGTCGGAGTGAAGCCCAATTACACCCTGAGATACTACTGGAGTACCTACCAGTAAATCTCCTGCCATGGCCATGGACTTTGTGTAATGGCTCTCCTAGACACAGCACGACCTCGCCCCCAATACCGGGAGAGACGAATCCCCTGCCGATCCGCTCACGTGCCTCCATATGGCTCGGGACTGTACCCAAAAACTACCTGTTTGCACGACTCCTTTGAGCCGTGGTAGGGTAGAAATCAAAGCACAGTGGGAACTCACACGAGACAAATGACGACCTCAGGTCGATGAACTAACCTGTACACATGTCACCAGGTAACTGCTATCTGACGATAGGTATAGTACTAACTAGCAGATTCCCGGCGAGTCCTGTCCGGTGTACTCATAACCCAATGAGCACCTGTATACATCTTAGGTGATCCAACGGACACCAGTGGCTTGTGAGACCGGCCACCGCCCCTCGTCGGGGTCTCGACTGTACACACTAGTCTACTCCGGAGTATCGATGCCCTGTCTCGAAACTCCCACGACTAGGGACTACAATTAAGGATATGCATATAAACTACCCAACTCTCACGTATATGATAGCCATCATACTGTTGGTAGTAAAGCAAGATCCTAAGGGCTCTATCAAAGTGTAACATGCAATCAGTCACCTGAACATGTACACGACTGATAAAGGCAAACCAGATAGCATACTATCATCTCGAGTAAGACTGTGCTACCGGGATAGGTCCTCCGCAATCATTGCAATCACGTACCTGCGATCCAATAATTGACTATGAGGGCACTATCTCCAACAGGTTGGTCCACAGGGATTTTTTGTTTTCCTAATTGCTCAAACAAGTTAATTCCGATGGGTGTCGAATTGATTATTTCAAAATCCTAAATTGATTTATATTAAGATTATCTAGATCTAAGTCTTGCTAGGGTTAGGTCTAGGGTAAGTTGGGAGATTGAAGGTTTCCTCACCGCTTTCAATGCCCTATTTTAGATCTATTAGGTGTTATGGTAATTATCAATAAAAGGGATTAGTACCATTGGGAAGAAACGAAGTTTCTTCCTCTAGGTTCTTGTCCTTCCTCTATCGATCCTTACCCTAACCTCCATGGAAAACATACACAACCGGTCCTTTATACTACGGTATCACCGTTACCTCGAGGGGTAAGGTGTCGCAGAGAGCGGTGTGTGCGTGTATCCATGGAGTTCTAATTATTATGTGTGATGGGGAAAGAAAGTGGTGAGAGATCTCATCTCTCAAACCTTTCCCTAAAGCTAACCCTAACAAGCGAGGAGACTACTCGCTCATTAGGGAATTTAAGAACATTCTAAATTAAAAGTAAACTAAGGCAATGAAAATAAAAGAATTTACTAATTTTTATTGATGGCTCTCTCCAAACATCAACACAGTACAGATCTGAATTTATGAAGTGAAAAGAGGCATGGCCTCATACAAGATTTAGAGTTCCTATTTATAGAGGATAGGAACCCTAGGGTAACAATTGACCCGCAAATCTGCTTTTACAAAAATACCCCCTAAGAAAAAGACTTATTCAACGATCCGCGCACCGTCACCAAAATTCCACCGACACGGGCAGAACCCGGCCGTGGAACCGCGGCCAAACCCCATGCTTTGCCGCAGATCCGCGGCTGTATTGAGGCTTCATGGGTTGGAATTTCTTGGGGTTGTTTCAGCTGCATTTGGGTACTTGTTTCTTCAGGACTTTCTTTAGAATATCTTCTAGTTCTCTTCCAGATCTTTCCAGTGAACATTGTAGTGGACTTTTGTCGTTGCTTCATGACAATGTCTTGAACCTTGCACTACCTTGTACTTTATGAACTGATCATCGTTTAGGCTTGATCAAGATTCCAACATTTATTTGTCGTAGTCTCACTTTTGTATCGTCTTTTGTCGTTTTCACTGTTTTTGTCCCGAGAATCTGTAACCTGCAACTGTGTAGCAGACATGGGTCAAAAGTACCTGTTTATTTGTAAAATGACTAGGACTAGGGAATATAATAATGCAATATTATGATATGAACTAATACCCCCAAAATTATCTTTTGCTCGTCCTCGAGCAAACCTAGTTTTATTCTCGACAAATACCTAACCTCACTTTCGCAGGGAATCGCGATTGCACTGAGCTCGTGCAACAAGCCATTAAACCTCTAGGTATCCCTAGTAGGAGGAGTGTTTTCTCCTAAGAGTTTCCAGCGGATACTACCCACAAAATACTCTCAATTTGGCCCATTAACATTTATTCTCCAATTAGGTTTTCTATCAAGGAATTCTATTATCTTTGACTCGTAAATTATCCACCCATATTATTTACACTTCCTTATCATTTAACTTAAGATTATACTGAAAGGTTTACCTAGCACCTCATGAAGGGTTTGGAAGCATCACATGTACCAAAGGTGGAGTCTTTTGGGTGCTAAGTTAACAAACATCGGATCGTTCCTAGAAAATTAGGGTTTCTAAAACTTGCATATCATCATATGAAAGAAAAGCTAAGGTTTAGAGAGTACAACCTTTGTAGCTCCCAACGCTAGACTCCTCGGCTACTTGGGGTTTGAAAAAGCTCCGCTTTAACTCCCCTAGGTCACCGATGATCCACCCGGAGCCCGCTTTGTCCAAGCTTGCAACTTCACCCGATCAAGAGAACGAAATGAAGCTAACACTCCAAACAAGTGGGCTAGACTTGTGTAGAATGGTGTTGTGGTTCTCTTTCTCACTTCAAAATCCTAACTTGATGGGTATATTGCTCACTACAAAAATCTAGAGAGCAAATGAGAGAGGAAGAAGAAGATGATGGCTATATTTTTAGCAAGAGTGAAAAGAATAACACCTCATTTAGAAAAATGAAAATATATGAATATATATTTTCATGTTCTCATCTCAAACCATGATTTAAACAATGAATATATTATTGAACTTGAGTTTAAAGGAAAGTTTACCCAAGGTTAAAAGGTGGGTGAGAATGGTTAGGTCAATAGAAGAGTGTAGAAACAAATCAATCATAACCATTTTCCTTTTTCCTTTTTGCTTTAAATCAAATGCAATAAAAACCATATATAAAACCATGGTGTGAGTCTTATATTGCCACCATTTTCATGTATATACAACCATGAAGGATGTATGTATGTATGTATGTGTGTATGTACATCCATATGTGCATGAATCTAAAAAGAGAACATACATGCATGCATACATCCATCAAATACAAGAAAGGATTTCTAGTGAGAAACTAATGGTTAAATGATAAATCAACACTTAATTTATCAATCCGGTCATATCACATATGACCCTAACCAAAAGCAAGCCGCCCGATCAATATACAGTATCCTATACGCGCATTTTAATCGGGTCCATGCGCATATCGCATACGCGCACCACAACGTTTCGCCTGGACTAGGTAACTCCATTGTGGGACTCTTAGACTCGTCAATACGCCGGCAAGTGGGTGATGATCATATCAAGCACCCCCAAGCCGCAAGCGGTCAGCTAAACGTAACGGCCACCCGGGTATTGAGCGATCAGAAGAGAACAAGCGAACCTGCTACAACTCCCGTCGAGCCAACCGGCAACACATCCCGTACAGTCCGGTCTTCTCGTCTGATATGTCGCATATCAAGTCTAGGGGTGGTAAACGTCAGACCCGCATAACCGACAAGTCATGCCGATGTGAGGCTTATAACGGGTCGAGAAACTACTGGTAACACTTACCAGTAAATTTCTGAATCAGCCCTGGCCAGGGACTTCCCTGTTACGGCCAATCGAGCACTGCGCAACATCAACCCCTAATACTGGGAGAGAAGAAACCCCTCCTATCGCTCATTGCCTCCATGTGACTCGGGACTGTACCCAAAAACCACCGTTTTGCACGCCCTCATGGACGTGGTAAGGTGGAAATCAATGCACAGAGGGAATCATACAAGACTCTATGACGATCTCGGATCTACAGACTAACCTGCACAAGTGTCACCTGAGAACTGCCATCTGACGTGAGGTATAATACCATCTGGGAGTTCTTGGAGAGTCCGCGAGTGTACCCAATCTCCACTGAGCCCCCGTATACCATCTTTGATGTCAAACACCAATGGATATGGGATCATCCATCGCCCATCTCATGGGTTGAGAAGCGTATACGCTAGTCTACTCTGGTATATCGATGCCCTGTCTCGATACACCCACGACTAGGGACCTTGAAGGATGTACTTGTGGACTACCATGTCCCCATTAGTATTATCCGCATCATAGTCCAGGTAGTCAAGTCCACATCCTAAGAGCTTTACCAACATGTTACCATAAGACAGTATAAAGAGACAAGTATACATGTTAAGATAAAGAGCAACCAGATACCATACTATCATATCGAGCAAGAAAGTCATCTCTATATATGTCCAAGCATCCAATATAATATACATCATCTGTACAATACTGGCCTCTAGGGCATACATATAACTAACAATCTCTCACTTGCCCTAGGGCCAGCTGCTGTAGTATCGCATACCGAGCATCCTGAAGAGTCTCTCAAACTGTATCTGGGGAATGGCCTTCGTGAGTGGATCCGCTGTGTTATTTTTCGTGTCATCCCTCCTGAACTCGATCTCCCGGCGATCAACTATCTCCCGGATCATGTGATACCGCCTCAGAATGTGCCTGGAT